>CP092091.1:14447990-14757990 GCA_029203775.1 Neoneuromus ignobilis | reverse complement strand
GAAATGTAAACAAAAAATGAAAAATATAATGGAATAGGTTATAATGAATAAATAAATTATAATTTGTTATAAAAAGTACAAAAAAATTTAATACATAGTAAGTTAATATATTTCAGATAACTAATCATTTTGGATTTATCTACTTTATATTTTTATTTATAATATGTAATTTAAAATAACTATTTGAAATACAAGAAACAAATATTGACTTTTCTAAAAATATAATATCATTTTCTTGAATGTAAGTAACAAATAAAAAAATAAGTTCATGGGATTATTTAAAAATTAATTAATAATGAATATCGACTATCAGTTGTATTTTTTGTCGATTATTAATATAAAAATAAAATATTTCATTACTTTTTACTAAATATGTAGCAATTATTTTTCAAGAATTATTAAAATATAATTAACGTTATATATATATATATATATATATATATATATATATATATAAATATAAATAATGGTGTAACTATAAAAGTGCAACAATAAATATGCACCAACCTTTGACCCACTTGAAATTAACCTCCAGAATATCAAATAAACTGTGAACGAGTGTCACGATTAAAACAAATCGTGAAAAGGTACAAAAGTGATTGTTCTTGTTAGATTGTATACGTTTTTTTATATATATTACAAATATATACTTTTAATGGAATTTGATACTATATGAAAATATTTACAGTTCTCATAAATGACATTTTTTAGTAATTAAATATTTTATTCCTAGTTTTTGTAAAAAAAATATTTTTCAGATATCTTTAGGAAATTTTGTTAAAAATATTTCAAATACAATAATGTATTAAAAAAATATTTTTTTAATCAAATATATATTTTTATATAATATATTTATTTATATATAATATATTTATATTTTTACAAAATGAATTCAGAGTTTTCAATAAACGTTTACTTTCACTAAAAAGGTATTATATGTAACAATTATACACTGACTACTTTCAAATTAATTAGAATTCAAAATAAGTTTAGTTCTTAGTCTTAAGCCATCTGATTGTATAGGTTTTAATATTTTTTTATAAAGTATAGCTATCTAGAATGAGACTGAATGGTTTAGACATACATTTACTTGCTTACTTTCATTTAATACTTTTTATTATCTTTCAGTCTTATTTGGCCCATTCTATACAAATAAAATCCCTCTTAGATGAGTATTATTTATTTTTTAAAAAAAATAATGTACTTAATCTATTGTATATTTCTTTGTATATGTACTTTAAATCTTATCAATACAGTATTATTCTATTGTATTTTATTGAAGATTCCAAAATGTCATAAATTAAAAAAAATAATATACAAAGTATCAATTAAACTTAATATTCAATTAAAGTAATCGTTGTCAAAATAAATTAAACAATTTAAAAGATTATGGGTTGATTATATTTTTAAGAAAAAACAGTACTTAAATACATAAGTAAAATAACTTGTATTTAATAATTACATGTAAATAAAAAGTAAAAATATTTACGAAATTTTGTTTCCTGAATAATAAATCCACTTTTTTTAAATATACAGACAAGTCAGTAAATACACATATACAACAATTAATTGCTTTATTTTTTTAATATTATTTATTTTGTAATAAAATATATTATTATAAATATTTGTTTTCTGAAGGTTTGTTTGTCCAATTGTTTTATTTTAAATTATAAGATGACATGTGTGCTTTACAAAGATACATAATTAGTATTATTATGTTTTAAGGTTAAAAGCAAATTTATGTTGACAAGTTTGTATTCTTCTTTATGTAAATGAGCGATCTGTATGTATATAGTCTAATAAAACTGTTTCCATTATAATTAATTTTATTATTTGAATGTGTATCTTTAATATCTTATATACGATATTAATATAAATTTCAATACATACTTCATTATTATAATTTCATTATTTTTATTAAAATGTGTGGAATATTTCCATGACAAATATTATATATCAAACTAGAAGAAATTAAAACTAAAAAAACTAAAATAAATATGATTTAATATATTTTAAAAATTGGTTTACTAGATGTTATTAAATAAAAATGGCAGCCAATAAATATTGATTGACATTATCATTCAAATACAAAAATAAATTTAATAACATTTATTTATAGAAATATGTTGATTTTTTCCAAAACTACATACTAATTTTTAAATAATTTTTCCATTGCGTAAATTCCAAAAACATATTGAAGTAATATTATTTTTAATAAAAATTAATTATTTATTCAATTTATTTTTCCATATTTTTATTAGCATATACAAGATGTGTCAATGTTTTTACTCAGATATATATATATATATATATATATATATATATATATATATATACATATATATGTGTGTGTGTGTGTGTGTTTGTCTATTATAATGTCAATAGTTTTTATAATAGTTTAAATTTTTTATGAATAAATTTAAAACAGTAAAAGGAATACATTGTCGCTAATCTATTTGACATAAATATAATACCAACAACTGTGATTTAAAATAATACTAGAATGTAAATAATTTTAATATATATATATATATATATATATATATATATATATATATATATATATATATATGTATGTATGTAGGAATGTATGTATTAAACATAGTGTTTCTATATACAGTTTATCTCGAATACTATCAATTTTACATAGATTTTAATCTTAATTAGAAATAGAAAAAAGTTCGGTTGTATGAACAGCTGAATCATCTTTCCTAGCTTATTACATCCATTTATTTTACACGTGCATATTTTATATATGTATTTTATTGGTTTGCTAGATAACAGTATATATCAATGACACTGACTGTAAACAATTATGAATTTTTGTGATTATATGAAATTCTTTGCATTCGTGTTTTTTTGTGATTCTTGATACAAATCAAATTTATTGTGATTAGTGAAACTTGAATTAATATTCATCAGTTAACTATTAATAACATTGAAGGAAGTCTTTATTAACGCAAATATTGCCATCTAAACATAATTTAATATCTAATCCAGTGAATATATGATGTAGAAGCTTTTTAAAAATAATCTTTTTCTCTAGAACAATAAGATTGGTTGAAATTTCTGATAATTTTTAATAATAACAAAATTAAAAACAATAAAATTTTCAAATAACTTACAAAAATTAGTTTAAATTATATATATTTTTTTTTTAGAAAAATATTTAGAAAAAATATCAATTTTATTAATTCATATTTGCATGACATTAAATGATAATTGATAATAAAATATTTTCTACTAAAAATTGTCTGAATTTCCATATATTAGTTTTATTTAAAAATTATTAACACACACTTCAATTAGAATGTTTTTATAAAATATATAGCATTAATAAATATTATTATAAAGATACTAGCATAATTTATTTTTTTAAAAAAGAACAAAAGGAAAAATATTTAAATTAAAATATATGACACTTATAAAAATGAAGGATTAGCATTTTATATACATTTAAATTGTTTTGTAAATTATATCATAATTATTTAAATTACACTGTACACAAACAATTTTTCCTTAATATTCATTTTTAATTTTCAATGACATTTCCTTTTATTTTAATATATTTATAAAAAAAGTTAATTAATCCTTCTATACCATTAAAAATATTTTGAAAGATGACTTCTTTATCATTTTTATTTTTTTTCAGGCAAATCCGGCTTCAATTTTAAAAATAACTAATTATTAGAAGTAAGATCATGTTAGATAACTTTTATTCATCATCTCATTTTTCAAATATAAATACTTAATTAATTTTCAAATAACATTTAATTTTACAATGAGTAAATCTTTTAAATACGTTCATAATTCCAGACATTTTTATAATATAATATAAAGTTGTGCGCGCGTGCTTCTACATAAGCATTATAAATTGTACATTAATCAAAATAATGATGAATCAAATCCTTATTTTATCTGAAAATTATACTAATATGCAAGTTTCTTAATTACGATTATGCATTGAATTATACGAAGCATAAAGAAATTTTTACTAACATATTTGATTAAATCATTTAGAAATAAAATTTAATTCAATTTACATATTATATATAAACGCATATATGTATATGTGGAAAAATATTTATTTAGTTTAATTATTTTTTCTAAATGATTTATTCAAAAATAGTAACATACTTGTGCATATTTATATGTAATGTTGTGAATATATGTACATATTTCCCACAGATAAAGTATAACAAAAAATATGTTAATTAAATAAACATTTCTAGAGAAAAAAATCTTGTTAATGTGTATAATTATGACATATTATCTCTAAGAACAGTAATTATTTTTTTGTAAATAATGTATTTATACTATTTATTAATACAGAAGTTAATTTAATAAAAAAATGTACTACAAAATATTACTGTTGTTCTTATTAATAAAATATCATTATTAATTTACATACTTAAACAAATATATATATATATATATATATATATATATATATATATATATTTGTAAAAATATGACGAAAAAATGTGTAGATATATTTTATTTTTTAATCATTTCGTATTTTTTTATAAATAATCAACATTTTATATACCGATCGTTTAACGTATTGTCTGTATTAATAATCAATCCCACGCATTGAAACATGAAATGTTTTTTTTTTATTTTATGTTTATCTATTGTTATATTTTGCCGGAATTGAATACTACCTTCCGGTATATGTAAAATGTTTTCATTGATATCTTGCTTGATATTTTAATTTTTAAAAGTCTTATGGTATCTTTTAATCTTTTCTGTAGTAAAAATGATTATCATTGAATTTGTTTATATATAGTTTTTATAGTAGATTGTTTTTAATCTATCGATAACTATCTTACTATTTCATCTAATACAAAGTTGAATGTTTTTTTATACTGATGTAGCAATACATATGTCGAAAATCAACAAACTACTAATGAATCGTTAGACTGTATTCCCACGACTTTCATATTATTTATTTAGTAATAATAAACTATTTTAAAGTGAATTATAGATAAAATATTTTAATATTTATTTTCTTTCTTTCATCTGTATTTATATATATACGTAACTATAATACACATTCATTATTAATTACTTTGAAATAGATTTGTTCACTTCTAATATTGTATTTTATTTATTAGAAAATCAATCACTTTTCAGTCCACGATTTATAAAATTTCATTCTATAAAACCCCAATTTTATATCTGATTGAATAATGCCACATTCTAAATATAAAATGAAATAAAATCTAAATAAATATTAATTTAACAAATATTTAATAATCATTACAAAATATTGTTGTTTGGTAAATGATATATTTTTGAAAATACTGTAGTGCCAAAATAACTAAATCGAAATAGAACAATTTAAAAAAGAACGTCCTGTCCAATCGACATTTATATTTTATTATTTATGAATTATAATATTAGTTAATAGTAGAGAATTAAATTTAGTACTTCAAATTTATGTATAATTAGTAAAGAATATAAATGTACAATTAAAATGTCGATGAACGTAACTAATATAAGAATGGGACTTGTTTTTTAAAATGTAATGAAGACATATTAACATTTGCTTAAATTATTTTCTATTTGTAATGTTATCTTTTTGTAATAAAAAATCATATGGAAACTACAAAACTAACCGAAAGATTAAATATTGACATTTTTTAAGATATAATTTTATACATACACACACACACACACACACACACACACACATATATATATATATATATATATATATATATATATAATAGAGTGCGTTTTATTTGAAATTACAGAATGAGTAATAAATTATCGTCAATATTATATTTATGATCATATAATGTTGTACTACAATTTTTACAATCAAGTTAACAAGCAAGATGATAGCAATAAACTAAACAGCATCTCTAATAGAAAAGTAATCCGACTACAAATTTAAAATAAACTTCACTAGAATTATAATGTGAGCGACTGTTATTTTACCTTAAAGCTATATACCATTAAAATTCAGACTAAACTGCAATAAAATAATATTATATAGTTATAATTTATAATAGATAATTTTCAGTAATTGTTTTAAAATGTTTACATTTAGATTTTATTCAATACTCATTAATAAGAACAAGATGCCCGGAAAGATTTTATCTTTCTTATTTTAAATAATTTATATATAAGTAAATTTAAAAGTGAAACAATCTATTTACATAAAAAATTAATGACATTTAAAAAAACACATTCTAATCAAATTCTTTTTAGTATATAGTATATAAAAACGGAAGTGATTTTAATTAAAGTAAAATATTTTAATCGTTGAGATTACAATTCTAAGATTGTATGTCGATAAATGAACTAAATACATCGAATTCTGGTGTAAATACAGATACTCTCATATAAAGTGAAATCGACAAGAAATGTGCGATTATGAAGTGAACTTGCACGATTCAATTTATAGTAGAAGTAATGGAGATCTTAGCACGATGAAACCATGCAATTTTAATATTAGCAATGATAAGTAAAATCACGCTCGATGAATCGCGCATATTGAAAGGCGACCATGTAAAACCAGTCGAGGTTTATTTATAAACCTCAGTATGGAATGCATAGTTTCTATATCTATGTTTTGATGGCAATATAAAATATTATAATGCAAAAATGCCAAAGAAACTCATATTTTTACAAAAGAATGCTATTATTTTAAATTATATGATATTGAATCGATATATTTAAATAATTTTAAAATTTCGATTTGTGTTTATTAAAATAAAATTTAAAAGAAATACTCTTATAGGTATTAATAAAAAAATAAGCAAATTTCATAATTACAATTTTAATAGAATATGCCATTTTTAACTTATAATAATTGTTAACTTCAATGATTTCTTTTATCTTAATAAAATAAAAAAAATAAAATTAATAGTGATACATTATTATTCCTGTAGTTTGTTTAACAGCCATATATTTTATAAAAAAAATTTTTTTTTTTTTGATAATCTATCTCATTTGAGATAATTTTATTAACATTACATGAATTTATTATGTTAATAATTGATGTTTATTGCTTAAATTTAAATTGTATTTTAAAATAATTTTTTTATAAAATTATACATAAAGTAGAAAACAATGAATGTTAATATAAATCAACAGATTATTTAACATTATTTATAATCATTTCTGTAATCTTGTTTTTACATAAAATACATGTGAATTCAATGTAAGTACAGAATAAAATGTTTAAATACATAACTACCTATATATTGTATTTACATTTAAATCTTTTCCATACATGTATAAGATTGCGTGCCAGTGAAAATATCATCGTGTGCACCACTTTATCCATATGAGCTAAATACTTTAATACTAATATAAAATAAATTTAAATGGCACTCATGAAATCAACAACGATGTACGAAAAATTTAACCATTGTAACTATACAGACATATGAAAGTATGTTTTATATGTATAAATATATACTTGCAACGTATTATTAAAGAAAAAATAATTATTTATGACCTCCATACATGGAATATCGAACTACTGGAATACTCCATAGGATTTATCTTGAATGATTAAGATGATGAATTTTGACATCGTTCTAAATAACCTTCTTTATACAGAAAATTGTGTTTAATTTAGAGTTTTATATATATATATATATATATATATATATATATATTTAAAATCACAATATTTATAAATGCGGTTCTGTTAAGGCGTATACAATATATAAGGCCGAGGTCAATATAATATAAAAGAGCACGTATACAGAGATTAAAAGTATTTGTGATAAATAATTTTTTGTTTGGTGTCTCTTACATGACTGACAGTTAAGGTAAATTAATAATGTTAATTACTTTTTTACAATATGGCTGACACGTTCCGAACTTAATTAAGACTCATGTACGTGAAAAATATTCATTCAATAAAACGAGGTTATTTAGATTAATTTGATATTTGTCTATCAGTAAGACAGTAGAAATATCAATAATGTGTCGTATAGTTTTATTAAATATTTTGTATATCATTGTGATGTTTGCTAATAACTAAGTTAAAAACGATTTACGTGTCTATCTATCACTTTCGTATCACAACACATTTAATTTGTAAAAGTGAGTTAGTTATATTAAACGAGTTATAATTTTAAATTAATTATTTTAATTGAACATTTCATATACAATTTCCGTACAGTTTTATTTTACATTTTTTTTAGTTTTGATCATCGTAAATTTTAAGACATTCCTTTCATTTATTTTTGTTCATTGCTACTGAATAATATTTTATTACATTATTGTTTTTTTTTTATTATTTCTCTAATCATTTCTACTATCTATTGGAAATTTTTTCTTCTTTCTATAACATCGATTTATTTTGTCGATATATTTTCATATGATCGATTGAAATTTTGATTTTTTTTAATACACTCGTTTCTATTCTAGTCTTGACATGTTATTCGAAACGTGTATCTTTCCATGCATTTATATGCTGACTGGAGAACAATTATCTATGAATAATTCTAATAATTAAGACCCATGTATTACTATCATAAGTGAAAATAAGTATAATGCATTTTTCAAAAGCTTTTCTTTAAACACAAAGGAGTATTCATTTCACAAAGTATACATTTCTTCCAAATTGACAACATACCATTTTTATTCTCCTATTTATTTCATACATAATCGTTCTTTTTATGTTAATGAGCTATCCTAAATATATGAAGCTCCTAACTTCTACGATTTCTATTTGTTTAATATATATATATATATATATATATATATATATATATATATATGTTAATCATAACTATTTCATATTCATAAATGTGATAACTCTATATCAATATGTATGTATACAATTTTTAAAATAACGGTTCTTTTGTAGTAATTGATAACGTACACAAATGCTATCAATAACATCGTTGAAAAGTGCGTTTTCAAATAAATGTATAAAATGATGAGATAATACGCGCATAAAAATTCAACATGAATAATAAAAAGAATAATCTAGAATATCAAAGGTACTTATATCTCACATTACCTATTCATTGAAATATATTTAGATATATGTTAGTTATTTTTTTAAAACACTTATCTATGTCCATTTTTAATAATTGTAATTAAAAATAATAAAACATGTACAATTATATCTCATAATTAAACACGTGATTGTCAGAATATTAAAATATAATTTTTAATTATTAAATAATTATATTTTATGAAAATTTTATACATAACATAAATAAATGATTAAAGTTTTTGATTCAAATTTACATCCATTTACATTCTTAGATAAATTTCAGGTCTATTACAAAATAAATTCTTTTCTCATCTAGATATAAAATATGATAAAATAAAACAGGATTTTTCATAAAATAATAGAATATAGTACTTAAATGCAGCTTTTTAGATTATTTATATGTGCTTTAAAAGGTTATACACTCACTTAACTACTTGCTTATATAAAAAATAACGTTATTAACATCATAAGTAATCGTATTTTTTTCTAAAAAATTACTTATGATAAAAAATATGAAATATTTTCTTTAAAACTAGAAAATAGATTTGAATTTTATTTAAAAGAATTGAAGTTTGGGAATACATATATAAAAAAATATCAACTTATAATTTCGTTATTTAATACAAAATATTTTCTTAATAGTAATTTATTCTATAATATTTGTTATAAGTAACAATATTAAATTGTTAATTATATGCTTTAAAAAAATAAAGAATAAAAATAATTAGATTATATTTTTTAATGTAGTACAGAATTTTTAAATATTTCTTGAGTTTTCTATTTACAAATAAAAATAGACTTTTATTTTTTTATTTTATTTTTGAAAATTCACACCTTGAGAATTTTAATGAAATATCAAAGTATGGTAAATAATTAAGAACACAAATACAAATTTAAATATAGAAAGCAACGAGTGTCCTTAGCTTTATGTATGTCGAGAATACTTAATTGAGTAAACAATATTATAATGATTTAGAAAAAAGTAAAATTTCAATTTTGAATTCAAGAAATTAAAAAACCAACAATTAAGTAATCGAAAAGCAAAAAAAATGCTAAAAATATCGAAGAAATCGTTTGAAAATAATTTGAGAAATGTATAAAAAAAAAAAAACAAAAAATATATGTCACGGGTTTATTTTAAAGAATTTTTTAATAATACAAGAAGTAAAAAAGGTGGTAAATTGATTACTTGTGGTCCAAAAAAGAAACGAAGAAATCAGCGTTTAATGTTTTATATTTATCTGTAATATGAATAAAAAGAAGGTATATTTAAAATGGCGAAAAATAGATTTTTCATAACAATCTGTGACAAAAAAGTTTAACGGTGAATAAAGTGGCAAAACTAAATTTTTACATTAAAAATACTTTGGTCTATGTTCACTGATCTATGACTTTTTGCAATATATACAGAAACGTATTATATCTGTTTAGAACATCATATCAGAGAAATATTACATAGAAATTGTTAGTATTTATTAAAATTATTAAAGGATAAACTAATTTAATTCTACGTGAAAAAAACTATGGTTGTTACTTAATTTCCAACCACAAATTTTATATCAGATTTTGATTACATACTTTATATTGCAAAAAAATATAACGCTATATATATATATATATAATTCTATCTATCTTTAATTAATAAATTATATTAAATCACAAAAAACTCAATTTTTCGACATGCCATGTTTAGTAAATATTCAAAAGATTGTTGTCTTAAGATATCTATATACAAAAAAGAAAAAAATATAAGAAAACTGCATTTAAATTATTGTTTAAAAACTATTAAAATTTTGGTTAATTATATGAGGATCGTTTGATAAGTATGATAAATTTATTTTTTGTTTAATTTAATTAAAATTTTCAATTTAGTTTTTCTTATTTTTTACCATACTTATCAAACGATCCTCGTATATACATAAAAGCATAATTGTTAAATTGATAACTAAGATTGAAATCAATGATTTCAATAGAAATACTTATCTTTTTCATAATTTATAAATAAAGGTAATAGTCATAATAATATAAATAATAGAATTTATTTAGAATCAGGTACAGAGTTTCGACCTTCAAACGATAAGCTTACATTAAATGGTAAAAATATTACAATGTAAAGTATGATGATAACAGTGAGTACTATAAAAATAACAATTATTACAATTTATAGAATTTGTCGAGTTTTGTTAATTTCAAGAATTATTATCTATACTTTTCCTATCAATTGATAAATCATTCCGTATTTAAATTATTTTATAAATATAGGTAACATTTTAATTTCTTTACTTAGTATTTATCTGGTATTTTAAGGATCCTTTAAAATACATCCTTCTAAGATATATGAATTTTAATATTACTTTTATATGAATTCAATATTTTATCCATAGAATGAAATATAAAACTTTTGTAGTTTTATTTTGTAATAAATAATCATTTAACTTGAATTTATTCTCAAGTTTCGTCACTGACATTTTTTTAAAACTATGAAGAAATAAAAATACAATGCATATGAAATTTTTATATATTATTTTGGTGATTAATTTTCTTTTGCGAAATAAAGTCGTAAAATCTTTTAAATTAATACAAAAGTTAAATACATATACATGTATATATCTTACGTTTTACGCAATTAACAGGTTTTTAATCTTTGTGAAATTCGAAATCACTGCTAATAAATTAACTTTAATTTTTTATGTAGTATAATTTTTAAGGATATTTTGTACGATAATAAAATTTAATCAGAAATTTAAGAAAGCATATCAATTTACTACAATAATTTTTTGTGAATAAATAAAACAAATATAATTGTATTTAGCTATTCTTTTGCCATTATTAAAAAATAAAACATAAAGAAATTTACATTTGATTTATTTAAAAAAAATTAAAATACTTCTTTATTAGAATATCTTTCAGTATTTTTTTAAAAAAATACAAAGAGAAAGATGGCCCACATGTAAGTTTTATTTATATTATTTATAATAATATAAAATAATATCAATATTTAATAACTTTAGTATTTTTCTCATTATTTATCTCTTGAATGAAAGCAAATATTTTTACAATAAGAAATAAAAAATATAACCTAAAAAAATTAAACGATGAAATGAGTAATAGTGCTGATGAAATTTATTTCTATTAGTTAGATTAGGGCTATTAGTTTAATAATGAATTTTTTATCCTATCAGTTTTATTTTTCTTCATAGATATAAAGATATAATTCAAGATTAAAAAATATTAAAAGAAATTATAATATAGGACAGATCATATTGATTAAGGACATTGAACCAATAACCATTAAATTAAAAAATATCGCATATATATATATATATATATATATATATATATATGTGTGTGTGTGTGTGTGTGTGTGTGTATGCAATTAATAAAATTCAGAAATAATTTATATCTCATATTTATAGTAGATAATTAGTTTATTGTATCTCAAATAATTATATATAATTGACAATGAAATATAAATTAATGTTTTTATTCGAAAAGAAAGTACATTAAATTGTATTTCAAAAACTAGAAAAGTTAATTCATTTACTTAGCTTAATAAAAGGATGTTAAATTTACTGTAAAATTTATTCAATATTTATCCTCATATTATATACATAATGTTTAGTTAAAATAATAAATTCAACTTTCTTTTAATTTTCTGTGTTGCTGACAATATTTCATTAATTTTTTCTTTGAACGAAATCATAAGAAAATAAAATTAAACACTAATAATTGAATCATTGTTCTAGATAATAATGACTGAATTTAATTAATATTTTATTGTATGCATTAACTGTAAAAATAAATAATATACGAATAAATAGATTATAGTATAATATTCTATAAAAACATAAAAATCAAAAAATATTAAAAAAGTCAATATTAAATTGATTTTTTATTATTTTTAAAAATATATACTTGAGCATATTCTCTATATAGTAAATAACATTTGATTGTATTAAAAAATGGGGACATTACCTTCAATAATTTAGGTTTTATTTGTATGAATTGAATTTGAGTTATTTAAATTGTAATTAAATATTAGACTGAATTAATATATTGTGAATATAAATGTATCAATTAAACCCATATATTTAATATATAATAGTGATTTGATATTTATGTGTAATTATATAATATTAACATTTAAATATGAAATGATAATATCTATATAATTATTGTATGCATAAAAAGTAAAACTGAAAGTAAAATGCAAGTAATTGATTTTTAATTTTCTAGTAAAAAATCAATGAATTGTGAACAAATTCGATTTGTTTTCGATATATCATTTAATACGGTTAAGAGAAAACAAATTATATTTTATAAAACGATTACAGAAGACAAATTTCTTCTTACATTAAAACAAATTTTTGTAAGAAATGAAATATTTTAATTTCTTAAATATATCAGTTGTGAAATTTAATATGTTTATAAAATTAATTTATATTTGTAAAGATTTAATTAGAATGTGACGAATATTTCGATACAAAAGAATGAATGTGTAAGAAAGTAATAATTCCGCTTAATATTTTGTTTAATGCCACATTGTTTTTTCACACTTTCACTACTTCCGAGGTCAATGCTTTTTAATGGACACCAAAATGTCAGGAAGAATAGTGGCAAAATGTTTATCATTAATTATTAGTAAACGTTTAAATATTTAAATTAAGAACGCAAAACAAAGAAGTAAGACATGTTGTGTAATGCATTTTTTGGTGCTAGTATTTGTTTCCTACATAGGTAATCGATTGAATGCCTTCTTATTTAACACATTATTACCATAAAATGACGTAGTTGAAATTAATGTAAATACATTTAAAATAGAACGATTTCATTAATTTCACTAAAACATAAGAATGTGTAATTAAAAATAGCTTGTATTTCCCTTTATTTAAGAATATATATATATATATATATATATATATATATATATATATATATATATATATATATATAAATCATCATCATCAACAGCTTCTTTTTATCCTCTGTTAAATGAAGACCTTTACCAAAACTTTTCACTTCGACTGATTCAATATATTGTTTTTCCAGTCCATCAGATAAATTTTCTTATGTCTCTTTCACATCATTCACAAGTCTCTATATGAGACTTTTTAAACATTTAGATTCTTAATCAATAATTGTCTATTGGTGGTCCTGTTTTCTTACTACATGAGCGGATCATTCCCATTTCAAACTTCATACTTTTGCTATAATATTCATAATTTTTTTTCTATCTGGTCCACACAATTCTCTTTCTATCTCTACGTGTTATTCATCTTTCTTTGCTTCTTTGTGTTATCTAGAGCCACTGAATTATTTAATATTTAAAACACATATTTCATTGTCATAAGTGAGAGCAAGTAGGATGCAGTGATCTACTTTTTTTTAATTTAAATTTTTTTTAATATATATATATATATATATATATAATATAAAAAAATAAACTTTTCATATTTAAATTTGTTAAATATCTTTATTTAAAATATTTTTTAACAAAATTAAAAAATATAATAAAGATTTTATTGTTCAATTTTTATACAAAATTATCTTACACTTATTGTTTTTGATAACATATTGTAGTTGTGTACATAAAAAGTATTTTTTTTTTATAAATAAAAATATTTTGCTGATAAGGTACGAAACTCGAGTATTGAATTTGTTTCATAGAAAAGTAAAAAAAATTGATTAGACGAAGTTTTTATAAAAAGCCATTTTTTAGCTATTACATGTATATATATATATATATATATATATATATATATATATATATATATATATCGTGATTATTATATCAGCCCCTTTTAATTCTCTGTTAAATGAATGCCTTTCACAAAGCATTTTATTTCTAAAGATTTAATATCTTTCTCTCCTATTCCATACAATTGTAAGTTTTTTTCTTGATTCTTACTATTTGTCTGAGTTTTCAATCAATAAGTTTTATTGTCCATTAGTGATTCTTTGTTATTGTTCTATGACAAGACATTTTCCATTTTAAACATTTTACTTTTAATTAATATCTTTAATTTTAAACTTAAAAAACCGTTAAATAATTTCCATTGAATTATATTTTTATTTAATACTTATGTAAATTTTTGAGAATAAATTTTAAATAGCAGTTAATGTAAATTGTTTTCAAATCATATACTTGTGTGTAATAAAATGTATATCTGTAGAATATATTATATTACACACACACGAGTGTATATATAATATATATATATATATATATATATATATATATATATATATATATACATTTTATATGCATATATGTATACAAATAATTACATTTGCTGCATCACATCACTTCTTTAATTAAATATACGAAACAATTGTATTACTAAAGAAATGTGGAATAGTTAATAATCTTCTATTAATCTCATGATCCATTGTTTACTTACTTGTTATATTTACTATTGAAAAACGCAATGAACATAACAATTGACCTGAAATTGTATTTTTAATACAAAAGAAATACAAATATTTATTCTATGAAATTATCTAAAAAGATTTTCAAAAAGCCAATAAATATTTTCTTTAAATCAACTAAAAAATTATTTCTTGTTTTCTCTCATACTACATAAAAACACCCTCATATGTTAAAAATCCATTCAATAACAAATAGACCTTCTAAGTTATTTCAGTTTGAATGATCATTTCCTGTGTTATTAGTTTTTTTTAATACATTTTCTGATATGTTTTAATATTTATTCATACTATGAAACTTTTTATATTTTTGGTTTTTCAGTCAATGGTTTCTTGGAATTAATATAATGTTTTTTATATATCTCATTTATTTTCATTTAAAATCTGTATTGTTTTTTATCAAATTAATTATATGTACATATATATAAAGTAAATGATTTAATATAATATAATGCCTTTCAAGAAAACATATATAAAAACATATATAAAAATTATTGAATCATAATTTATAAACCTATTTGTTGAACAAATAGGTTTAGGGTTTTATAAAAAATCAAATTCGAAAAGATTACTTCTAAAACACTAAATATATTTATTAATTTTCACTGTAGAAAACCAAGAGAACAAGTTGTGACATTAAGTAAGAAAAATAAAATGAAAATTATGTTTTAAAAAAATATGTACAATATATAAAGACAATTAAATGTTTGTAAACGTTAATTATTATTTTGTATTTGAAGAAATTGTACATAAAAATACAAAATAATAAATGAAAAAAATAGAAATATCACATATAATATATATATATATATATAGATATATATATATATATATATAGATATATGCGTGGATATTTTTCTTTTTAAAAAACAATTAACAAGTTAACAAGATGAAATAATTGGTAAAATAGATTCCATACACAATATTATATTCCATTCAAAATTCGTTCGAAATGCTTAATTGCATTAATAACTATACAGTTTTGAAATAATAATGTAAGACGTGAATGGTTTTTATTGACACATATTTTTGTTCTAATACGTTGCATTCTTTCCAAAGGTTACGATTATTAGCTATATGCATTGTTTAAAAAATGTAATTCTACGTGCTGATATTTGGTATATTTTAAGACATTCTACATATTTAATTTTGAAATTCAGTAATCTTAAAGAAAGTTTATGGTTACGAATGATTAACAAAACAAATAAAATGAATTAACAAATATAATGTATATGTAATTATTTTTTATGGATAATATATCTGGATATTTCATTAAATAATAATTGTTATGGAATGAAAATTTTTGTAAACCGTTTGTTTTGTTATTATGAAACATTTATTAAAATGGAAAATAATACATGAAATTGTGTAATCAATATCATGTCTTAAGAAAATTTATGCATTTTTATATGAAATGTGTTGTAATAATATTTTTTGTCTATTTTACAGATTCGTACATGGACAATGAACGGAGAACAGTAATTATCTTTCTCGAGTAAAATCGATGCAAATGTTTTCGTCATGAATAGATAAATCAAACATTAAAAACTGAAGAAAAATACATTTGAAACATTGTTGTGAAAGTTTGACAGTACCGTTTTAGAAATAGAGTTTCCAAGAAATCAGCAATACGAGCACTCGTGACTTTTATAATAAAATCTCTATGCACTCCAATTTATTCTATACTTGTTTGAACGTGATGAATTTTGACCTAAATTATAATAGAAGTGCTTTGAAAAATCAATACGGAGATTTTGCGAATTTTGTGAAAGTGTATTTATGACATTGTGAAAGTGACTGTAGGACAGATTGGAAATAAATAAAATGTAAACTATATTCGTATTGTACTTTTAGATAAGTAGATTAACCGCGGTTTCAATTTCATAATTTTTTTCGCACGTACGTAAAACCAAAATCATACAATTTAAATAATACCGAGTTATCCGAACATTGTTTAAATGAAACGTAGACGTAGATAAAAATTGGTAATTAAAATGAAATATTGAAAAGTTCGAGTGAATTTTAATGAACTTGATTTTTAAAAAAAATTGTTAAAACATTACATATTCTTCAAGGTTAACTTACGGTAAATAATAATCGAACTACAAAATATTTCCGCACTATATATACATATTTTTTATCAATCGGTGTTAGTATTAAAAATTGGCATTTGTAAAAAGACCTGGTTTACATACTTGTTTCTTATAATATATTCATATCAGTTTCAAAGGTCAGTTTATACCATTTTGGTTGACATTTTAAATAAAAAGTGAAAAGGCGCATACTGTTAAATATATTTCAAAATATTTCATTGGGTGTTAAGAAATTAATTTCTGTTTGATTACTAAACTATTTTGAAAATTGAAACAAGTTATTGAACACCTAATATTGTAATTGTTATAAATATATGTGCATTAATCAATCTAAACAGAGAGTGAAAGTTGTTCAGATGACTGTTATTCAATATTAAATTGATTCGGCATATGAATGTTAGTTTGCATTAATATCAATAATAACACTTTTAAAATAAAACAGTGTATACAAATAATCGAATCGTTATGGACATTAAACTTTAATAATACAATAAAAATAACACGTGGCGGCGAGTATGATAAATATAATATTATTGTGACGTGTTTGACTCATTTAAAAAGAAATTAAGGTATGTTCTTTTTTTAATACATAAATCATTAACAAAATATCAAAACATCTGATGAATAATCTTTCCTTATGTGGAGATAAGATAAATAATAAATAATTCGATATACATTCACAAACCAATTATCTACTTTAAAGAGTAATATGCATTATTATGTATCTAAAAATTACTGATTATTTTTTTTCTATATAATAATTGATATAAATATATCGATATTAATTCTTTTGACTTAAGAACTATTCTAGAAAACGCTATTATCAAGCAAATAAGAATGTTTACAATTCTTACGAAACAATTTTATTTTTCTACACACACATACTTATTTATTACATATATATATATATCGTGGTTTTACAATACATAAACATAAACACATATTATCTTGTAATCATAATTTTGCGGTTTCAGTTTCAGACGTGTTTATTAAAAAAGTCATTCAAATTATTTTTAGAAAATAATAATACATCTACATATTTCTCTCTTTCTCTCTCTCTCTCTCTCTCTCTCTCTCTCTATATATATATATATATATATATATATATATATATATATATATATATTCAATTTGAACAATGTAGAATATATTTTATTATTTATTCTCTTTGAATACTTTCATTCAAAAATCATAAATTATAATTAAAAAAATAATAAGATTTTAAATATTTTTCAAATCTAAATTTCATACTGTATCATGAAATTATTGCATATTTAGATGAAAACGAGAAATTTTGAAGAAAACGAAAGTGTATTACTGATTAAGAATTAAAATAATGATTTTATATACGTATAGAATTTTTTTTATATAATCCAAACTATATAAAAAAACAGTAATTAAAATTGTATACAACTGCGTTTTTTTTAATAACATTGTTCTCGAGTAGATTATTGTACATAATTATAAACCAGATAATCACAAAACTATATAAAATGTAAAAGATAAATACAGATAATTTACGCACTAAAAAATAGACATTTAAGTACCTTTTGCATATGTGAAAATTAATATACACAATAATCATAAAGATTTCTGATTAATAGTAATATTACAATATTTTGATGTGTAGTAACATTTTAATTGGATAATTTTTTCATTGCTAAAAACTGAAAGAGTAACATAAATTGACAAGAATATATATGTAAGTGTAATATATAATATATTACACACACACACACATATTTAAATATATATACTGTTTTAAATTATTCATACGAAATGTTAATTTAAAAGACCATATCATTTGCCATTAATTTAGTTTTAAATTTTATTCCACAGTTCAATTCACATTTATTTCTAAGGATAAAACTTTTGTGACATTATGATTCATATGAATTAAAAATGTATGCAATTTAAGAATAATTTTCATATACATAAAGTAGAATATATTTTTACTTTAAAAAACTGAACAACATTAAAAATACTAGTTAGTAACGTTTAAAAATTACACTTTTTAAAATAAATTCTAAATTTGTATTTTTAATGAAAAAAATTTGATAAAGTTTATAAAAATATAAAAATAACACATTGAAAATAATTAATTACAACTAATGATAATATCATATTTATTCAAAATATTCTCTAATAATTTAAATAATTAATTATTTTACGTGACATTTTTAAACAATAAAATTAATTTCATTTTTGAATTAAAATTGGATACTACTTTTTGCTTTTATTTTTTCTGATTAAATATTTTCTATTTTCAACCATTTCTATGTTACAATTTGTTTTCTTCAATTTAGCTTTAGATACATTTATCATATCTAATTATATTTTTTTTCAATTATTAATTAGTACTATTCTATATAATAAATATATAACTAAATATGTGTTAAAATTATCAACTCGGAATAATTTTATCTTTATTTATATATAAGACTTGCTAAAACTAGAACATTTATATATTTTAATGGGTATTTTTATTTACAATTACGACTGAATTGAATTATTTTTAAATCATTATTGAATATTTTCATGCTAAATATACAACCAGAACTAAAAAATATATTTACATATAAATACTTAAATAAGCAGTTTTTTTTAAAGAAATTAAATAAATAATACGTTATCAAATTTAACACATTTTTTGGACAAATATATTTTCAAACTAATTTAGCAAATAAACACACCATTAATATAAGAATAGAACCTATTTTAACATGTAAATAATAAATAATTGTAAAATATCATTTTTTATTATTACAAATATTAGTTTATAACACTTTCCACAGACCTAATTATTTAATTTTCAATTAAATCAAAATAATTGTTTTTCAATTTAACATGCAACTCGTTATTTCTTAAAACAAGGAAATAGTAAATGTTCCAATTATTTAACTACATTATACATAATTGTAATAATTTGAATTTTATCCGAGTGATCGGCACATTTATTTATTATAAAACCTGAAAAATCTCATCCAGACCATGACAACTGCATGTATAATACCTGACAGCGGTTTTATTTCAAGGTCAAGGCTAAAAAACATAATTAATAGAGTATATTCATTGGTGAAAACCCAACTGCGCTGTTGAATGAATCTTAAATAAAAAAAAAAGTAATTTGTGATGGTACTAGTTTTGTAATTGTTGTATTCAATAAACATTATATGAGTAATATATTTAGTGTAGACGTCTCGGTCTTCAGAGCAATGCCTTTTTTATATTTGCAAATGACGTTATCTGGAATTATGAGATACTATTTATCGAAAATGACGTGCAAAGCGGATTTTATATAGTTTATAGATGTTTAATAAATTACACGAATTGATTATACGTTTATTTTTTATTTTAAATACGAAGGTAACCTTTTAATACTGATATATATATATATATATATATATATATATATATATATATATATATATATATTCATGGTCAAATGAAATACTTCTTAGTAGACAAATACAGTTTTGAACAAATAGCGAAAAACTAAAATAACAAAATATTATAAATAGCCTTATATCCTATGTGGAAGGAACAATTTAAATTTAAAACGTGATGAGAAAACTAATATCAAGTATTGTAATAACAACATTTAGAATTTCAAATATTGAACACTAGAATAATATTTTTACCAGTAAATATGCAAACTAATTCTATATGGGAATAAAAACTAATAAAAAATGTAAATCAATCTGAATGAAAATTCAACAGAAAGTTACAAAAAACAAATATAGTATAAATATATGCTATTTAAAATATTTTTATAAAAAGAAAAATGGAAATGAAATATTAAAAAAATATATTAACCGAAATTTTTAGTATTAGTCAAATTTTCATTTTAATACAACCTATATTATAAAAAATATTTATCATTTTTTTAAAGGAAATTATCTCGATTCATTGTTTACGCTATTTCAACATTATATGATATTTGTTATGATAAAAAAAAATAATTTGAAGAACATATGTGTAATATTTCGGGGATTTTTTTTTATTATTAAGATACATGGAAAATGTAAAAAGTAACATCTGTAGGGGATTTTTATCAACATGGATTTTATATTAATTTACAAAATACTTATATGTTAAAAATAAAAATAAATTACCTATTCAGGAAATAATATTTTCATATTTTAACATAACAACAAACGAATTATAAAAAATAACATTAAAAATTGTACAATCAAGTTTTATATATATATAGTGTGTGTGTATATATATAAGTGTATGTATTTAAAAGTAGAGTTATATAAAAATTGAAAAATAAAATTTAAAACGGATATATTTTAATAGACATTAGCCTTTATAAATTCTTAAAAATGTCAAGTTTTAAAACTCAAATAGTTTTAAAAACTTGAAAAAATATGTATGAATTTGTTTAATCAAATATTATTTTTAAAAAATTGAAAATGAATTAAGCAGATAGAAAACAAAGTATTTGTTCAACAAAATCTGTATTATCTTTTTAGTTATCTTTTTTGAGAAAGTTTTAAGTACAGGCGAAAGGTAATGGAGTGAATGTTTTTGCAACTTTTATTTTTATGTGATATTACAATAATGATAGTAAAAATAATTTGTATCAATCACAAGTATATATATATATATATATATATATATATATATATATATATATATATATGTAATTATAAATAAATTTTGGTATGAACAAATAATAGTGCATTTACATCTTTGGTGCATTTATGACCATGAAATAGTAAATATCGAGGCCAATTGACGTTTTATGTGTAATGGAATTTAGAAAGGTCTTTTTACTGTTACCGGCTAGGTTACATTTCTACTTTGCGTCTCATAAATAAATCCTTGTCTAGTATGTGTTTCTTTTTTTATAAAAGAACGTAGAAATTGAAGGTTATTTGTTATATATTTGGGACTATTGTGATTTTTAATATTTTAGTAATAATGTTAAGGTTAAACAATCGAACATGGCTCCTTTTGCTTCAGAATAAAATTATGCTTTTATGATTTAGTTTTATAAAAGTAGAATGAGTAATTCATTTTACATACATACATACATATTCATATATATCATACATCATCATACATACATATATATATATATATATATATATATATATATCTTATGAATTCTTACTTTTTCAAGGTTAAATTAAGTAAAGTAAAATATATGAAATGAAATCTGACAATCTTTTCACGGCCAATAATCTCAGTATTGAAAACATCATCCAAAATAAATTAATTACTAAAATGTTCAAACTGAACTCATTATTATTCTTGGTAAAATCAGATTTTAAAACTATATGTTTAATCCCTTAAAATCATATTTATTTATTTCCGGTTTTTGTTACCGAACACATAATACTTCAGTAGTAAATTCAAAAAAATTATCATGTAACATTTAATGGAATTTATGTAATCAAACCTTTAACCTTTCGAAGTTTGATTTCGAAGAATAGAATAAAACCCAAGAATTATATTTGTTGTTTATTACTGACGTTTCTTCATAAAGTATTTTTTTCTGAATTTATGTATTGTAGAAATTAATTTTTTTATGTACTCAAGTTTATAGCTTATGAATTTATTTTCATTTATTATATGATATAATAAGATTAGAAAATAAATTATTTAAATGTTTTTCTATATTTATGTTTTAATTATAAAAGAAGGATAATTATATTAATCGATAAATATCTTTTAAAAAATTCAATCATTTACATTTAATTGGCATGCACCAAGTTAAATTTGGTTATTTATTATTTTTTCGCTTAATCATAATTAGCAAATATTAAAAAATGTCATGGAACTATTAACAAATTCTATAGAGGATTACCGATTGAAATATATCAATAAATATTGAATTTTTATATTTAAACATTTTATTAAATAAAATTACTAAATTATTTCCAAATTAATTAAGTATAAATTAAGGTATGATAATTAATATATATATATATATATATATATATATATATATATATGTATGCATGTACGTATGTATTTATTTTCATAATAAAATTATAATTGCTCTTTCAAGAAAATTGCATATCTAAATTACAACAATCAATGTAATTTTGTATTGACTATTCTCAGAAGAGAGAATAAATAATAAACACAACTTTTAATGTAATTACTAGAATAATTAAATACTACTTTTATTGAAAGACTAAATAAATGAAAGGTAATTTCAATATTACTACATGAATTGTAAGAAAATAAAAAAATACATTTCACTGACTAATTGTCAAAACTAATTAGAAAAAATATAAAATGCATGGTAAATATTTGATAAATATCTACAAGTATTATACCAGTACTTACAGGCATATATTTTTTATTGACACGTTTTGAAATTTCTTTCTATCTATCTATCTACTTCTCTCTCTCTCTCTCTCTCTATATATATATATATATATATATATATATATATATATATATATTCATTAATATTTTCAAAATCTCTTTGAATACTCTTAATTTCTTTTTTCTAAAATTTTTTCTTTAAAGTTATTATTAACAATAAATTATCTTTCATTAGAAATAGCATTAATAATTTTTTACACACTGTATTTTATTTGAATATTCATCTTTCTCTAGCCAATTTCTATTTTTTCTACATCTAATTTTATTTTTCAATTCAATTTTTTTCATTTACTATTATAATAATAATGACAAATAAGAATTTCTAAGAATTTTTTTGTCATCGAAGAAATGAATATATTTTGATTATCTCACTAAAATTGATATATTTAAAAAATAATAGATGCCGAAAAATACATTTTGAGACAAAATAAAACGAATTGAAAATACTATAAATGATAAAATAAGTTTAAATCTAATAATTAATATATATTAATTGTTACCAATCACTGGTACTTGATCATAATCACCACGCTGATCAGGCGAATAGGTGAGGATTTTTTATTTAGGGTTTACTCCTTTCGATAAATTGCCTTCACCAAATATTAACGCTTGTCCTATATCTCAGACCGAGGATCGAACGAACATGTCAGGCTATGATAGTAATCATTTTATCACCCACCATTTATATATACAATATATAAAGCCTATTTTTAATTATTCATTTGTGTATTTGATTTTATGAGTTTAAAACTTGTCTAGACTAGTCGGGCGTGTTAATTTATTCTGACAGTGATATTTCTAAACCTGTTATAAGAATTTTAATTTTCACCAGTTTCTACGATAAATGTTGTTGATAAAATATGTTAAATTAGGCTTTATATGGCGTGTTTGTGTGTGCATTGACAAATATATTGTTGTAGAATAAAAAAACGCACTTTTTATTTAGTTTTGTTGTAAAAAAAACATGAGCAATAAATCTAATTCGGAATATTTTTGTTTTACTAATTATTATCAATACAAATGCTACTGTACAAAATAATCCAAATATTAAAATTCTAAAGTTAGTCAATTTCAAGATGAATGAAAAATTACTAAAAATGTTTACTTTGAATTTTTATCATTTTAATTATTTAATTTACATATTGGCATAAATCTTAAATATAAAAAAATAATATAAAGTAAAAAATTGTGTGTCTGTAAGTAGTTTTTTTTTTGGAAAATATGAAACCAATTAAAACAATACGCACATAACCAACTCATATATATATATATATGTATATGTGTGTATGTCTATTCAAAAATACTGAATGAAAAACTGTTTATTTTTGATATCTTTTAACAAATAAATTATTACTTCAACAATACAATATTTTTTCAAATTTTAATAATTATTTTTGGTTAATTTGCTGATGTTTATACATATTTTGATTAAAACAATATCATCTAACATATATGGTCTTAAGTATGAAACCGTAAAAATTCTAATACAAAATCATAGAATAACTAACAAAGTACATCTGCTTGATCTACTTTTACTTTGATGATTTAAACATGATAATCTTTTTGCTTGCAAATATTAAGAAAACATATATATTTAATATTTTCATTAGAAAATTATTTAAATGAAATATAAATGTTTGTAAAAATTAACTAGCATGTATTGTTGTAAAATATAAAATAAAAACAGAGTATTTTTTATTAATTAATATACATAAAAAAATTGTTTAATAAATTATTTGTACTATACAAATTTGTTTAAAAGAAAGTTGTTTTTTACAAAACGCTATCAAGAAAAAAATTGTATTGTAGAAATAATAAAATATTAACTTTAATCCTTTTTATTTTAATGTATTTTTTATTCAAAATCATTTTTGTATTTGAAATTTCATTTTTCATTACACATTAAATTTATTTTCATGTTTTTTTGTCAATAAAAAATAAGTTTATTACTTATTTAAATGAAAACTTAATATTTATATTTAAAATTAAACTTATATATTATAAATAACAAGAACATAGCCTTTTTATGTATTCAGATAATTTTTTTAAGTTATTTCAATGTATTCTTTTAAATATATAGATAAAAATTGAAAAAAAGCAAATCTAAAACCAACATTTAATAAATATTTACATGTTAATATTAGTGTTGTAAATATTGTTATTTAAAATCTTCATGCTTAAGTGGATGTGAATAATATTACACAATATATTTTAAATTATTTTTAATATTTGTATGAAAATGTCAATTTATAATAAAACACTAATTTATTTAAAAATTTCTTTTCATTTATATAACAGAATTCGTGTATTCATGCAATTTACAAATAAATATGTTTTTCGAAGTCAATAACATTTAAAATAAAATGTATATATACATTTCCTACATGATACACCTTCTAAATTTCCACATTTCAACCTCATTTACTTTCAACAAGCTAAATACACATTCTGCATACAAAATAACCGTTTTTTTTATTACTTGCAACTGCAAAATAAGAAATACTGTAATTATTCTTCATTCTGTTTTGAAATGCAGTAAATTATAATAAACAAATATATTTTTCTCAAATGTCAAAAACATTTACCTACTCACTATACAAGTAATTTATGTACATGGATTGTTGACAATTTATGTATGCAATTTACACAAACTTACAATGTATAAATTATTTAATTATAAATTATTAATAATTAAATACATGGAATGATTTTATTGTCATTTTTTAATACCCTTATAAATGTTCTATTTGTTGAAATAATAATAGTCTATTGTCACAACGTTTGCAGTTAAAACAAAGGTTTTCTTATCAACATTTACGAAATATATTCATTATATTTCGTTTCTTCGAAGTCAATTATAATTGTTCGGAAATCAGATAAACAAATTCTATGTTACTAAATTTGATTACAAATTTAGTAGTTATGCAATAATTAAAAGTTATTAAAATTTAAGAACAAAATGAACAGATATAAAATTTATGTGTCAATATTAAAATCGAAGAACATATTCCACAAGAAGAGATTCGAAGAATTATTTCGATTATATATTAATATTTCTAATACAAGTTTTATATTAATTTCTAAATTAAAAAAAATACTATTTGTAACTAACATACACTTTAATACTTGTAAAATTATGACGTGAAAAATGTGAATGGAAAAAAGTAAAGTTCATATATTAAAACATCCAATTAGTATAGATGTGGGCAACTACTTTTCCATCTTTATAGCGTTTTTCTGTTCGTGTGAATACAAACATAATTACGATTATTAAAGACAAAAAAAATGTAAGTTTTTTGTATTCTTTCCCATTATTCTTAGCTGAAATTTCAACATTGTTTCTTAATTAAGTAAATGATTTCGATTTATTTGTTCATTAAATGAAAATAAAACATTTTAGAGATTCGACAAGAACGAAAAGAGATATTTTTTAATGTTGTTTACAATGTGATTAGTAATCGTGTTCAGATCGCACCCACGTTTTTTTTATTCATAGTTAGACAATAAAAAGACACTAACATTAGTTGTAGAGCACAAACGCAACATTTATTTGTACAAACCTAGGACGTTCGAACTTCCAGACTAATGCGATCAGAATATAAAGAATGTAGTAGCAGGTGCGAAACAGCACTGCACATAATCTAAAGTAAACAAATATACTCGCCAGGTATAAGGTAATTTAAGACCATATTCGTCTGATATCAACAAAACAATTGGTTTTATGCATAATTTAAATGTCACTGACAGTGACCAGTTATCGAAAATGTGTTTATTAATAGCTTACGAATACGTATGAAGGTTTTTGTACCTTGAAATGGATGGTCGAATAACTTTCCGTGATTTGCTAAAAATTTATACTAAAACATCTACTACTATACTCAAAAATATTTCATGGTATTTGAATCTTAAAAACACATAGCATCTAGAAATTACATTTATTTACTTTTTATTATCTTCTCATATATATATATATATAAATACACAAGGATGGTAAAGTCATTTGATCTATAAAATAAGAACATTTTTCTTTTGCTTTTTTTAATTAAATCGATTTTATAATTTCCATTATTTGTTATTACAACGATCCATTTTCTAAGAAATTTATTTATTCAATTCTCAAAAAAAAATAGTGGTTTGAATACAAAAAAGTCCTCGATACACGATTTTATTTCTTCATATGAATTTAATGTTTCCATTAATATAATATTATAAAAAATTGATTAATAGTATTTCGAAAGTACAAGATCGGATGAATAAGGATTTCCCAGCCATGATCGTTCAATTTTCTTTGGATATTCATAGCTATAAGTGGTATTGCGTTATCTTGGCAAAAGATAACACCATTTCTATCATCAGCTCCGGCCTATTGATATGCAATGCTTTATTTAATTCAGTTAACTGATAGCAATACCGATTGAATTACTTTCTAGTCAATAAGTTACTAATTGTTTATCATTTAATAATTTTAGTGATAACACAAAAAAACAATGATTATATATTTACATATTGAATATATATATATATATATATATATATATATATATATATACACGCGTGTTCATAACTTTTTTTCTTAAAAATAATGTAGTAAACAACGTATAACCTTAAATATTAAACGAAGATCAAGGCCATTTTTCTTGTAAGTTTTCCTTGAATATTTTAAAGTACTTTGCAGATTCATTCTTAATATTACTTTTTATAAATGTTTAATATCATAGAAAATAATACTTGACTACATCATATTCTTTTATAATAATATAAAAACATTTTTAAATATCTACATATATTTATTTGACTTCAATACAATTTAGGTATTGTATAAAAATATTTATAATAATGTATTTATAGCAATAATAATAATAAAGTAGTAGAGTATAAATAAACAAAGATAAAATTTAGTTAATTTCTTTTTATTATTGTTACCTGAACTATCAATATCATACTATTATTTGTATTTTTGATATTTAAATTAATTATATATTGTGTATGTGTATTTTTTTGTTCAACTAAATTATAGATAATCAGTATTTAATATTGTAACATATCTTATTTGGAAATAAGTAAAGTACAATGTACATAATAAATGTTATTTGTTAAGATAAGAACTATATTTATAGTTTAATTCATGTAAATAAAAATAGTCGTTCATGATATTTCGATGCAATTTATTATTCAAGAATTAAAATAAAAACATTATTTAAATTACATAAAAATTATCAAATATATAAAATATACTATTCTCTACTTAACTTAAAAGTGATATACATATGTATTCGTAGATGGACACAAATACACACACACATAATTAATTAATTATATATATTTATATATATTCGTGTTAAATGATTAGTAAAGATTTAAAAAAATCATTGCAAAAACGTATATAAAATTTATTTATTCAAAAAAACATAATGACAGCCTATTAAATGAAATTTTAATCTAAGAAATGAAGTCCTCCATTATTTAAGTTGAAACCATTTTACTCTTTTGTGAATAAATATAATTATTTTAAATTCACAAAAAAACATAAAAGTAAAGTTTCTTTTACTCTTAGTTTTTTTTTATAATTAATTCGAATTACTTAAAAATTATGTGATAAATAAGGAACATATTGAACAATTTTTAATTGGCTAAATACCACAAATTTAAAATTTCTAAAAAATTTATCTTACTATATTTGATACTTTTTATTTATATATCAAAATGTAATATATTAATTTATCCCTGTTTTTTAATATTGTTTTAAATTAATTCATGTTCAAAGATATTTGAGATGTATAGTAGTTTTGAGAATTAAGTGTTATTAAAAGTATCTTTTATAAATCAAGGTCGTAAATTTATTGCGCATAAATACCTATAAATAAATAAGTAAAAAATTAATCAAATAATTGAATAGAATAAACTTAACCAGTTTTAATTTTATAATTCGTCCAATATTGAACTATTATTGATTATTTAATATTAGCTAAATAACAATAAGTATAATAATTAAATGATAACATTTAGATATTTCTCTTTAATTTTCGAATTCTATTGTGAATTTAGAGATTTTTCAATATTTACTTGTAATTTTATGAATTTATATTTTGTGTTATTGATTTTTATTTTTTTTCTCTATTATAAATAAATAATAATTTTGTATATAACTTTCATAAGGATAATATTGAAGATTCCTATTACTATATATATATATATATATATATATATATATATATATATATATATATATATATATATAATGAATGTCAAAGAGTTTGTATGTATTGAACTGATAGTGTAAAATGTTATGATTTTATTTAACGTTTCTTTTTTCATATCCGTTCGCAATTAACTTTGACTAACCATTTTTATGATGTAAAAGTGGCCTTCATATATCATTATTGTTGTTCCATATCTATATAATAAATACATTTTAAAAATTATTTATTTTCCAGATACATACTTTCGAACTTGAAACGTGAAAGTTAATTTATCTAATATGAAATTTTTGATTGGTGCTAAGAATATACATAAAAATTGCTGATATTTACATCATTTGTTTAACATAAAAAGAATTTATGTACTTAACTTTGCCTCTTTCTAATTTTATGTGCATATTATCACATTAATAGATATTTACAATGAAAGGACAGCATTTATATTATTACCAAATGTATGTAGATATCCAGTTGTATACAAAATGTATATTTAATAGTACAGTAAAATTGTACAATATTATATTCAATTGTATTAACTTTTTTTGGTCTGTAATCAAACAATATGATTTCATTTCTTTTTTTTTATTTTTGTAACCTTCCCTCGTATATGTTTACATATATTGTTATAACTGATGATAATTTAAATACTAAAAATAGTTGATATTTCCGTTTCGATGAAAATAAAACTGTTCATTTATTTAAAATAACTATATATATATATATATATATATATATATATATATATATATATATATATATATATATATTATATTTAATTTATTATCTAATAGAATTAGAAAAATAATTCAAGCTAATTTAACATTATTTTTTAAACAGTTCTGTTTTTAACTATATTTCTTACAGTTAATTTTTAAATATGTTTAGTAAATAATATGATATTTAATTGTCAAAAAAATAAAATTTCTATATTTCAATATAATATTGTAATCATTAGAATATTTTTGGTTTTAAATATTTCTGTAGTTTTGAGATAAAAAATAATTATTGCAAACCAAACTTGGTTTATAAAATAAATGATAATTCTTCATCTGTAAATTGACACGATATTGAAAGTTAATCAAAAATACCTTGAACAACTTTTCTAACCGTTCTCCTTTATAACAATGTAGGTGTAGGTTTTTTTTATTATAATATCGTAGGATTCTATTAGAATTGCCCTTTTATCTGATATAAATATAACAAAAAAAATAATTCATTATTCAGAAATAATCTAACATTAAAGAATATATTTTTACTAACAATATAATGAGAATCTTAAAAAGGACGAAAAAGATCTTAATATGTTATTTAAATATTCATTATTCTAAAATAATAAATATTTAAAAGATGTATATTTTGATTATTGATTGCATGTTAAATAAAATACAGGTGATCAATTTTTGAACTCAAATAATGGGATAAAAATTCTATTTCTAATTATTTTTGAAACAAATTTAAAATTTAATACTTAGATATTGCCATGAATTTACAAAGAAAATATTTATAATGCATGGTTTGTACTATTGTATTTTTATTGGAAAATATCCAAGACAATTTTTTATTTATTTGTAGTGAAAAGTAGATGATACATTAAAATGTTGTTATCATTGCGCAAGAAAAAAAATATAAATATTATATTACCAAGTGATAATTAAAAATATTATCTTGTATTTTTTAATTTGTTATTTATAACTTTTTTTAAATACAATGTATGAATTAACGAAAACATGAAATATAAAGGTTTATTTTTATTGAATAGAAATAGAAAATTTTTTGCAGCATTAATTTTCAAAAAGCCTTTTTCAAATTTAATACGTTAGCTTATTTTTGACAGTTTATATATATATATATATATATATATATATATATATATATATACATAATCAAAAATAACATTTATGTTATCGATTACTGCAATTAAAAAAGAACATTGTACTTGCAATTCTTACAACAGTGTACGTCACGATCTAGAAGAACATTTATATCATTATAAACTATTGATAAACTGTGGTATTTTAAAAATTATCTATTATATATAGAACTAAATTTAATTTGTTTTACAGCTGGAATTTTCCAACGCTATCACCGAAATAATTATGAATATGAGATAAATTACATTAGTTGCTTGACTTGTAATAATAATAATTTAATAAATAATGCGTGACTATAAAAAATATTTTAATAATACTTAAAATATCTATCCTATTACTATAAACGATGATAGGAAAATATCTAGCACAATTAACATTTGATTTTATTTTCAGGATTCGATTTTCAATATTTTTGTGAACCTAGATAAGATATTGAAAGATCAGGTGAGAATTATTTAATTCATTATTATATTAAACACCGACAGTAAAATAGAATCATGTTGAAAATATTTTTATTTGCATTTTCAAGGTTTTTTCTTATAGTTACAATGGTCCTATGTTTTCTATCTTTTTTCTAATTTATTCACTTTATCTGAAATAAATTTTCCTTATTAATATATATACAAGTTTGTTTTAGTCTTTCTTTTCCTGTTTAATCTATTTTTTAAGATGTTTATTATAACTATATTTTGATAAATGTACAACCAATTTATTACCTCATTTTTTTATCAACTAATAATTTCCTTTTTCCTGTTTTTGTTAAAAATGTTTAAACTAAACATATTTTCCCAATAATTTTCGACATCTTCCTAAATCAAAATTTCATTGCTTTTAATTAATTTCAGTTTTATTTTCTTAAAATCCAAGAAATATTTTTTAAAAATAATTACATTATTATTACCCTATTTTCATGAAACGAAAATATTAAGTATATTTATATATTAAAAACAATAATTTGGAATTTATTTATTTATTCCTAATGTTAGTTACAAATATTATTTCTTTTTTAATACAAATATCTTTAAGAATGTTTTATTGTAATTGTGTTTTAAGTTTAATTAAATATAGAGATTTCAATCAATTAAAAGTTCATTATACAACGAAACATATAAATGCAATCAAAATAATAAATCTACCACAAAATGGTTTTAAGAGTGAAACCAATTGCAGAGAAAAAAGACAATATATCGATTCCAAGGACAAAACAATAAGAATATTCGAAACAATAGTTTCATTAATAAATGGAATTGAAGCAATTCTGAATACAAATTCAAACAATTACTTGAAAATTAGTATTAAAACACTAGTAGAATTAATTTCATTAATTTTACATATATATATATATATATATATATATATATATATATATATATATATATGTACGTATGTATGTATGTATATAAACCTGTTTATGAAGTGAATACATTTACAACAAATGCATGTCAAATAATGTTTGTATTTATTTTCTAAATTAAAACTATTTTCAAGTGTAATAAAAAATTCATTATTTCATTACAATTATTACATGTGTTAAATTTTATGTGATAACATGGTAAATTACACAACTGAAATAATATTGATTAAATATATGTATGGTATTAGTATTTTATTTGATATTTTTAATTAATTTTTTTAGTTGCACCTTAAATGAAAATACGGGAATAATTAATGTTTCAATGCTTTGTTTATAATTGATAATTACATTACATCACTGTTATCATGTTTGTTAAATTATCGTGACGGACTTTATATAAGCGTGAAGATAAATTAAAGTAGTAAATATATTTTAGATACAATTTTATGACATATTAAATACATATTTTGAAATCTGTTTCATTTAAAACTGATAATCTGTTTGAAAAATGTTAAATAATTCATAATTTTATTTGAAATTATAAATTATAAAATAATCTGTTAAGGAATATATATTTAAGAAATAAAATTTAATATTAACATTTTCTATAAATGAATTAAAGTACGAATAAAAAACCAAAATTAAAAAATATTTAATTTAAAAAATATGAAGTAAAATATATAAAATTTTCCATTAAATGTTATTTCTATTGACTCAAAGTAAAATGAAACTACTCACAAAAATATACAATATTTTTCATATTGACATTTTTGCCATAAAATAATATTTATGATTTTTATTTAAATAAAATATACTAATTTCTTTGCTAATGTAATTATATATATATATATATATATATATATATATATATATATATATATATATATATATATATAATAAATTCATATGAAATTGATTTTTAATTAATATTTAAAATATATATTGTATGATTTTAAAAACAACTAATTTAATTCGATGAAGCGTAAAACTGACTACACTTAATAATTAAATTTATTGTTTTTAAATATTAGTTGACAAATAAGTACAAATCACATAATTAAAAAAAATGTATTAATACTTATATGGTCACAAATATGTATAAATCTCCAATTATTCTTGGTACCTGTCAAGAAATGTTTTATCAAAATTGTAATGAATAATGTAAAGTAAATGGAGGTCACTAGTCAAGAATTTTTAAATAAATTATGAAATATTTTTGACATTAACAATATGTGGTACACGCATACATTGCTAATTGGCAGGTAAATGTATATAAATAATTCTAAAAAAAATATCACGACAAAAGTGCGATATGTAAGAACGACAACAATCTGTTATCTGGTTAAATTACATTTCAACAATTTCATGGACGTTATGTATGTTATTAGGTAAATGTATAAAAAAAATCATGACATTTAATTCCGAAAATATTAGAAAATGTCACATTGAATAAGTTATATATCATTCGATACAATACCAGTACAAACACGTGTACGAGAAAAATCATTTTGCTAATATGTCGTAGACTTGTCAGAGCAAAAAACAACAATAACAGATAGATCTTACGTAAAATCAACAGTGTAATAACACAGCTATACGACTCGATTATAATCAGGGCGGCCTTGCCAATGCTGCTGGCTGGCTCACTGAAAGCGGCCAATGGCCACAGGCCTTATAACTGTAGATTATAAAAGTAGTAGCGGGTGAGACACCGGATGGGAACCTTTACTCATATTTCGCACAGAGCTTTTTGCTCGTATACGTAGTATTGGCTCTACATGCATTCATTTATTTGATATAATTGTTTAGCAAATTGTGAAAATCGAAAATTATTTATTATTTCACAATAAAAAACTTTTATTTTTCAACAAAAAATTAAATATTGTATGTGAATATTATACAAGATCATTTATGAAGAAAAAAATATATTTGCTTAACAAAAAAAAATTAATATTTTTTTTAAAAGAAAAAATAAATTATTTTAATATTTATTAATATTTATTTTACACAAATGAATTTTCACCCCAACACCAGAATAATTTAAAGTGCTCAATAATCACTTATTGTTCACTTTTTTATAATTATAACAGCCGATATAATTATAAAAAAAAGTGAACAATAAGTGATTATTGAACACTTTAAATTATTCTGGTGTTGGGGTGAAAATTCATTTGTGTAAAGTGAATCAGCCACAGTTCCAAAACAACTAATAATCTTTATTTTATTAATATTTATTATTATTTATTTATTATTCATAAAAATATCACAAAATAATGTAAAATGTCATAAAAGAAAACATTTTAATAAAAACTTTATGTTATCATAAATTAAATTGATTATTTAAAAAAATATTGAGTTAAGCTTATTATTTACGAAATCTAATTTTTATTGATACTTTTGTTGAATATATCGTATTTTATTAAAATTAATCGTAGTCTATTCTTTTAACTAATATATATATATATATATATATATATATATATATATATATATATATATATTATACATATTTTTTTTTAATATATATAATACACATACTCACACACACACACACACATATATATATATATATATATAGGGTGTCCCATCAGGAGCACACACTGACCGCTTAAAGAAAACACCATTGCTCATTCAAAAAGATGTATTTTATTTAAAAATTAAGTGATATTCTCTCTCTCTCTCTCTCTCTCACACACACACACACACACACACACATATATATATATATATATATATATATATATATATATATATATATATATATACTTGGTCAAAATTATAAAATCAACATTTTCTTAATCTTATTTAAATTTGACTCAAATAATAAAACTGATCTACTTTGAAATATCCTAGACAAATTCAATTAATTCCATAATGAGTTCTTTTCTATATAATTAAGTATTTGCTTATTGTTTTTTTATTTGATTTCCTAATCGTTTTCTCTTAAAAATCAGAGTACAAAACCGTAAATAAAAAAATATTTTTATTTACGATAGATTTTTTTAGGAGTATATGAATCAGTATTCAGTAGCAAAAATGAAAAACATAATTCAAAAAAAAATCTGTTCGTTTCAAACTAAACAGATAGTTCAAAATGGATGGTTTTAGTGAAATATTATAATAAAGCAACTCAGATGACAAGATTCAAAAAATAGATAGGTTTTTATTTTAGTTTGTCTGATTAGATCTTTTATGAAATATTCGATCTACACTTTGATCAAAAATATCTAGAGAATAGCTTCTTTTTATTTCTATGACAAATATGATCATTCGCAAGAAAATAAATTGAAAATTACGAATAACAACTTGACAGAAGTACTAGAGTTTAAAATATTCTTCATTCCACAATTTTTAAAACAATATCTTCCTTAGTTAAAAAAATTTTAAATATTCAATTAAGATAGGTAAAAAATTGAAAACTTTGAAATATATTCGTAAAGTATTTATTAAAATTTGGTTGAAAAAAAAATGGAAATATATGGATGCTTAATGATTTATATGAAGGATATATATATATATATATATATATATATATGTGTGTGTGTGTGTGTGTGTGTGTGTGTATGCAAAAAAATGGAAAACTACATTATCAATTAAAAACTATTTAAGAACTGTTATCTGAAAAACTATAAATTATATTACACATTCTATTTTTAAACAATAATTACAATAATTTCAGTTGGTATTAAAAAGCCGTTCGATACATGGGGATCTAACTAAAAACAATAATTAATTAAAAGCAAGCGTATTAGCAAGCGGTGAACTGCAGCATTCTTTTCAAACTGCCTTCAGTCACGGTGGTTCGTTCGCTCAGACAACCATGCCATTCGCGCAAACTTTCTCCATGGCCTAGAGCAATCACCACGAACACGATCTCAGATCTGGATTACGCATGTCAGCCGTGCATTCTACTCGGTTTCGTATTTTTATTTTATTTTTTAATCGACACCGGCGATATTTATTCGTATCATATTATGTATAATGTTCTATGCTACATTCTACATAATTATATAATCATTTAATATACTTTATGTACATTCATACAAATATATATATATATATATATATATATATATATATATATATATATATATATATACGTTCTATGTGTAATAAAACTGCATAAATACACACATACATATCTTATTCACCTTAGACATTAAACCATACAATTTACTTTTTTGCAATCTTACATTCTTTATCGTGGTACTTATTGAGAAGTTCAAACGTTTAAAATATCAATCATTAGCATTAATGCATCATGCACAAAGATTGTTAAGAACGTAGTAATACTAGGTTATTCGTGAAATTCGTTTCCTCTTTTAATATGTCAAGATAAATCAATTACAACAATTAAGTATACTGTGATTGATTTTATATTTGGAAAATAGAATCTTCAGATGTTAATTTATTATTTAATTGTTATATATTATTTAAATTAAAACAGTTATGAATTTCGTTATATCAGTAATTAATAATTTTTTTTCTATAAATAATTCTTGGATTTGTAAACATGAATACTTATATATCAACCTTTCAATAAAAAACCGAAATGCTGTTTTATTACGTTATTTACAAGAAAATTATTTTATTGATAATAATAAAAATTTTGATCACATTAAGTGTAATAAAACTAAGTCGTTTCGTTAATATGATATTATGGACAGTTAATTCAACTGAAATACATAATTAACTAATGTTAGTAGAATAACATAACATTAACAAGTTGAATTACAATTGTAAACTATTGAGATTAATGTAAATTAAATGTAATGGTATCTTTTCTTTAAAATTTACAAACAGTATACACAAACATAGACATGTTTTATACGAATATATTTAAAAATATAATATTCCTAAATAAAATTCAAGGGTTTAAACATATATTTATTTGCATATTATCATTTACTATTCTTTATTTGTTGTTTTGGAACTGTGGCTGATTCACTTTACACAAATGAATTTTAACCCCAAAACCACAATAATTTAAAGTGTTCAATAATCACTTATTGTTCACTTATTATTTATAATTATTTCGGCTGATGCATTTCGATGGCGACGCCATCATCGTCAAAGCCTTTCTATTAAAATCTAGACTAATAATAATGATTTATTGTGGCTGAGTACTTACATATACATTGGTGTATACAGAGTTTTTGACTTAACTTAGCTTATTATTATTTATATTATGCTATATGGGTTGGGATAGAGGAGTGGTGAGGTTTTGAGGTTGGTGAATGTTTTGAGGTATTTGCAGGAAAGATACTAATTTGTGTTTTGTGTCCTTATTCAATCCATCTACAACTGGGGGTTGTATCTTTCTTTTCGTCATCTGGTCTGCAAGCATGAAGTGCTTTCCCTAATTTATTATCTTTGTAACATGTTCTTTTTCATAGATTTGTGACCTTTTTTGATGACATGAATTGACTTATTTATTACTTGTGACGGTATTCGAAAATTTTTAACCATTTGTGAGGTCTGTTCTAGATGAATTGAATATCTGCATGCGTTAGTTTTGTGATTTAATTTTTTAAAAACTATTCTTTACTATTCTTCAGTCTCATTTGGGTTATCTATATTACATATATATATATATATATATATATATATATATATACATATACATATATATATATATTACATATATATTACAAAATGGCTTGCATCACCGCGTTATAGATTGCGTTCGAATCCCAGTCGGAGAGTCCCTCATTTTCGAGGGTTGAGTATTAATACTCAACCCTTAAGGCCGACAACCTCATCTTGTAAAAAAAATAACTGTCGAGAAGGGGTAAACCCCGAATAAAAAAATCTTCACCAATTCGCCTGGTTAGCGTGGTGAATATGACCAAATACCAGTGAATGGTAGCATTCATTGCGGATCTCGTCCAGTAGTGGATTGATATGGGCTTTATGATGTGATGTGATTATATATTTAAAATTACAAAATAGCTTAAGTGATAATGAGTTTACGATATTTAGATTAAATTTATAAAAATGCAAAACACAAAAACAGATTAAATTTATAAAGATACAAAAATTTACAAAAGTTTATTTTGTACAATCTCAAAATTCAGTAACGTATTTTTATGTAATTATTTTCTTCATAAATAATAAAATTTAATATTAATAATATATATTTTTTTTAAAAAAACAGTGTTTTTTTATAAAAAAATGAACTTATTAAAGTAACTATTAAAACATTTATAAAAAAGAATTATTTCTGCAAACACAATTTATAATAAACTTGTATGTATGAATTTTAACTCAAATACTCAAAGAGATAGCAACGACCACCTGTGGTCAGTTGTTAGAGGAATACCCAGAGGTAATGCCTCTAGTCGCGCAAATGCCTGAACGTAGCATGGATAGAAAGGAATGCCTGAACGTAGCATGGATAGAAAGGAATGCACAATAGGAGTCTATCTTAAATTCCAGTGGAACAAGTGCCCCACTGAAATAACTCAAATATTTATTTATACATCATATATATATATATATATATATATATATAATCATTTTTTTTATTCACTGCTGGATGGAGGTTTTCCCAATATTTTTCATTTAAACCGATTCAATATCAGTTTCTTTCAATTTATTCTAATATTTTTTTTTATATCTCTGTCCTATCTATTCTTAGACTTTCTTATATATCTTAATTCACTATTAATAATTTATATATATATATTAATTTACTTTGCCAATAATTTGTTGACAATTTTAATCATTTTGTAATTGAATTGCTAAATCATTCAATAAAATGTCATAAGTAATAAATATTTATTATCAATTCATAAATAAATTAAATCGAAATTTTATAAAAATTAAACAAGGTAAAATCAATATGTTAAGATTATTTTACATAATAGACAAGACATTTTGAATTATTCATTTAAATATGATTTGAAAAAATGACTAGCAAATTGGCATATAATTAATATCTGATATTATACAGATTGTATGTAATGAAATAGCACATATTAAACAAATTACAGGCTGTTTTTTAAATTTATATATATATATATATATATATATATATATATATATATATAGATAGATACAAATTTATGTACACACGAACTTCATGTACGTGTATTAAACATATTTAAAAGGAAATTGTTGCGCTGCGCTGAGAGCGATTGCGAGTACCATAAAATAAATTGCACTAGATATTTCTACAATGGCACGGTGGTTGGGTTTGGAAAAAGTCACCAGACACGGCAACTTAATCCGATCGAGATAGAGTTTCATGTCGTTTATTTGTTGTTATGCGCACCCACTCACTTGATCTCTTTTGATCTTTTTGATTAGATGTTTTACTACTTTCGAAAGTCTAGATAACGTGGAATTCAGTTACAGCGTTCGAATGGAAATTGAGATTTATGATATATTTGTACTACGGTGACAGACAGACTATCATTTTTGAATTATACAGTGAAATTACGCAAGACACAAATACATTTATTAAAACAAATTAAAAATCTTTTCAGTACGTTTGTATTTTTTTTTATTTCGTGTTACTTAATAATTGTCTAACCATAAATAGCCATTTTAATCGTATCGATTATCATAAACACATTAGAGCGGAGAAAATTTGCCCTCCTAACATATATTCATAAATATGCTCTCACAATAAATATATATATATATATATAATGATTTTTGAAATATTAGCTGCATACAAAGTAATAAAATTAAAATTAAAAATAAATTTAAAATATCATTAACGTAATCAGTATGAAAAATAAAATGAAAAATGACTGATGTCCAGAGTAATTACTTTGTATGACACTTTTAAGATTATAATAAATTACTACTATACACATAAATATTGTTTAATGAATTTTATTATTATGATAAATATAAAAATATATTTGTCCATTGTTGATAACTTAAAAGAGCACAATGTCAAGGATGTATGTAAATTATTGTGTCTAAATTATGTTCATAATAATCATTTAAATGATAAAAATGTGAACAGGTCTCACTAATATTTTTTAAATTCTAATTTACATAATGTTTTATTTAAGAGTATAAAAACGATTAATACATTAGTTTATAAAAACACTTTTTTAATTTGATATAATAATTATTTAGAACATATTTATGTTTTAGCATTATTATGTAAAATATTTTTATATTAATATATTTATAAAAAAATGTACATCATTACATTACATATATATATATATATATATATATATATATATATGTATATATATATATATAATCCTCATATGTATGTTAAATTAATAATGTTACAGATAAGCAACTTTATATAGAAATATTTTATCACAATTTCAATGCTGATTTATAAGATTTCTTAACATACATAGTACATTCACATGTAATACACGTTTTCACATATGTCATTTACATACATCCTAAATATACATAATAAATCACATGAAATTATAAATTTTAATAAAACTATATCATTTCTATATTTACATGCCGATTTTAGATTATCAAAACACGAGACTCGGAGAATTCCTTATCAATTTTTATCAAAAATTATTGAACAATTTATATCAGAATATCTTTAAAAATCATTGGCCAAATTCAAATTTTTATTAAAAATAATAATTTAAACTCATAAGTTTAGAATTCGATAATTAATATTTCAGTATTAACTAAATATCATTTCAACGTTGTTTATAATTGTTTCAATTATAACTATATTAATAATGCAAATTTATCAAAATTTATAATAAGTGTTTATATCTTTAAAAAAGCAATTTTGAATTATTTACAGTATTATTTTACAAATTTAGCAAATGGCTCATTGTTAGATCTTTATTAAATTGACATACTCATTATTTACAAACTTATATATATATATATATATATATATATATATATATATATACTGTATCTAGAAAATTTTTATGACTAACACATTATTTAATTAGATATCTAACTGCATACTTTTTTCGAAATATCTTGTGAGTATACATATTATATCATCATTATCATCAACCTCTTTTTATCCATTACTGGATGAAAATCGCTCACAAAACTTTATATATATATATATATATATATATATATATATATATATAAAATTATAAAAAATAAAATAAAAATATTATTTGTGATTTTTTTCTCATTGTATTTTCATGTTGCACCATTCATCTCTTCACCAATTCTATGTACTAAAATATATTATCATGATAAGTATTATAAGTCAGATCCATTTTTTTTACTTTTCTCACGCAGTACATTATACAGTTATTACGAAAATAATGAAAGAATACGTTTAAAAAAAACGTTATATTTTATTATAAAAACTACATGCATGTTCACACTTATGTTTCTGTAATTTTAATCGAACTGTTTCTGTATATTGAATTATTATAATTTACTCCATTGTTCTTTGAGAAATTGAAAATTAAGTTAAAAAGTAGATTAAATGAATTTAGAAAAGTTTAAATCCAAATTTTACAAATACATTAAAAGTAGTTTATATTTCATTATGTATATATATATATATATGTATGTATAAAATTTATTACGTTGTTATTTATAAAATAATAAAAAACTCACAGTGCAAGATAATTTTTTAAAATTATATTTTATACTAAAAAAAAAGTTAAAAATATAGCTAACTGTGGACATATACATACGACCTGTAACCTTTAAGAAGGATACGGTAACGGAACCTCACCAACAAGCATGGCGACAATACAATAAATATGTTAGTGGTAATCTATGAGACCTTGAAGACTAGGACTGCCAATCGACCAAGTCGCGCGACACACCCAGAGGTCGACCTTTTATATTCACTTCTGATTAAATAAACGTGATAGTGTGGCACTAAGTGACGTTTACTATAATTACTACGCGTAACGGTATATTCTAATAATTTCATTTATAAAAAGACTATACTTTCGTTGCTAGATTCGAACACGAGTGATTTTATTAACATTTCAAAAGTCATGTTCGAAATTCATAAATAAACATGATTACATTAGCTAAATTGTAGTAAATTAATTTAGTCAGTTTCAAGTTTGCAAATTAAACACGTGCACTAAAGTTATAAACTTTTTTGATTTATTAAAAAAGAAATAAATTTCAACGATTTAGAAGAATATAAAAACATTTATTCTATTACAACAAATTTTGAAACAGAAAAATTTGCAATTTGATTTACTAGAAACCATAGATTTGGGTTCCAATTACTAATATATTTTATTATTTAAATTCCAGAATAAAGTTTATATTATATTATTTGTACTTTATTTTTTATCAAAATAATTATAAGCAAAAATAACAATTATCTCCTAGTTTACACATGTTTTTCTCTAACACACTTAATACAATTAAATATTAGTTTATTTAAAATATAAATATGTAACACTTTTCAAATTTAAATAATTGAAAATTATTATTTTAGCGTTTATAGAATTTAAATCAGTAATTCAATAATTAGGATACTAACAAGTTTTTTTCCATTTTTATAATCTCATCGCTATTTATAAATGTATATTATTCAGTTAACTTCTTTAATTAAAGTTCTTTTTCCGCCGACAGATTTACGATACGCTTTGAATCATAAATTGTATATTTTTATGTTGCAATCTTTTTAATGGATTATGAAGATTATATTTTATAATAAAATGCATTTTTATTTTAAAAATATAAAATGATTTAAACAGAATCTATCACATTTAATACACATGATAATTATGTACATTTAATTAAAAATGAAAAAAATGGAATTAATATATATACGATTATTTTTCAATTAATATATTAAAATACATAAAATAAAAAGTACAGTAGTTAAAAATAAGATTGTAAAAATTAATAAATTATTTTAATAAACAAATTATATTACTTTAATTATTTGTCTAACATTACATATAAAGTATATTTGTACTTTATCTCGAAATGAAATGTTAACATTCTATCAAAAAAATTACAAACCCATTTACTAAAAACTGGAAAATACAGTACTTATTGTATATTTTTTTTAAAGCAAAACAACAGTTATTTCAAATACTTAAGGTATTAATTAGCGAATTAAAATTGAAAAAATCACTCTTAAAGCACTAGAAACGTTGAATAAATAAAACAAGAATCAATATGTGCGCTTATAATATTCTAGAAAAAATGTTATAGCATCAGATCTTTCTTAGAATTAACAATGTTAAAAATATTTTCTAACGGCAAATAAAACTAATTCAATATGTCATATTTAATTCACTTTAACAAAAAAGCATATATTGAATTAAAGACAGAGGTTAATTTTAATTAAAATTGTTTATTAATATATATATATATATATATATATATATATATATAATAAAAAAAAAATTTCTTAATTATTAAAAATTTTCATTAAAACATCAAATAAAAAAATATTTGTCTGTAAGAAATATTCTAAATTTACTTTTTGTGAAGAATTTTATTACTAATATTGAAAATTCTAATTTTTGTTATAACAAAGATTGATTTCAATAAAATTTTTAAAATAATTGTTATTTAGTGTTCAAACTTCAGTCCTTTTTCATTGCATTATTTTTTTTTTAAAAAAAACTCTTAATTTTAGAATTATTTATATATAGTTAATAGAAAAATAAAAATAATTGTTATTGTTGATTTTTCATTTGTATATAAAGTATTTTCTAAACAACATTAATGTAACGTTAGATTAATAAAGACAAACATCACATTGTATTTTATAAATTGTTTATCAATGTAAGGTTAACTATCACTTATATTAAAACATGTATTTTAAAAGGTTTTTATTATTATACAATTGTGTATTATGCACAAACATATTTAGTTACATATATTGTTGATATTTAAAAATCAAATAAAAACAATCATTTGATTTAAAAAATCTATTATTATTTTTTATGAACCTATTTCTATTAAAATAAATAAATTGAAAGTTATTTTATAGTACATTTCATATTTTTATAAATGATTTTTATTATAATTACAATAAATTTTTAGAATTTTATTTAACAAAAATCAAATATTTTGTTATATATATAAATCCTAATATTCATTCAAAAAATTAATTTTAAATTATAATTTAAACGCTCAATAAATAAATGTTAAATATTAACCAATATATATATATATATATATATATATATATATATATATATATATATATATATATATATATATATGGAAATATTTATAACTAAATCTTTATTTTTGAATAGCAGTATGAATTAAGAAACTTATAAATAAAACAATGTTTCGTTCAGGTAATGACCGATTTGAAGGTAATAACTCTTAGGAATGTATGAATGTTTATGTACGTGTATATGTGTATATACATATATATATATATATATATATATATATATATATATATATATATATATATTAAAACATTTCAATCGACATGTACGATGAATCATTAAAAATAAAGCAAGTTAGGCGTTTAATTTTCATTGTAGCTACTAACTATATCGTTAGATTTTCTGCTTCCAATTTATTACATCATAACACGTTCTATACACTTTTTTATATTGACATATTTCCTTAAGCTATTTCTGTTCATTCATCTTCATTCAAGTATGTAAAGGAAACCGTTATTCTTTCGCCAATTTTTCATAGATCTTTTTTGTAATAGTTACACACAGGTGTTTTGTTTCTGGCTGTTCTAATATTTAATGTATAACTAGTTTCTTTCTTATTTACATCGATTGGTACGTATAATTATAACGTTATGTTACGAAAATTAATAAGTTATTTTAATAGACAGCAATAAATACTCACTGAATATTTCGAGTGAAATGTACTTCAATACCTTTTTTATATACAATATAATTATATATATATATATATATATATACATACTAAAAAATAAAAAAATCTAATAAAAAAAATTTTACAATAAGAATTTTTATAACAGTGATATATATGTAAAATCACAAAAATAGTTTTAAAGAAATTTTAATTTTTGATATTTTTTAAAAACGTTCTATTTCAATATAAAATCCTAATATAAGTGAATATAAGTAATAATAAATGTTAATTTAACTAAATATTAGGTTGATAATAAATTATTAATAATAATATATTATGTTTACTATTAATTACTAAATATTCTTTAATATTGGAGATTTTAAGAATGTTATCTACAATATAATCAGAAATTAGGTGAAATGGTTTCATTTGATACAATTATAATGTAAGTGCAGATATAATTAATAAATACAAAAATAAATTAATTACCATAGAAAATAATATATATATATATATATATATATATAATGCTAAATTATTAATTAAAATAAAGGTATTGATATAAAAAAACATTCAACTCAATATTAATTTCAATTAAAGTTACAAAATTAGTATAGCAACTTATTTTCAAATATTTCATTCGTACTGTCATTTATCTTGAACTAACCAACTTTACATCTTTATGAAATGAAAGTTATGATTTATGTGTAATTAATTTCGTACACCAGAAGTGCCCAACCTTTAACTTACAGATCAGATCTAAACTGATAAGATAATTTTACTCATTTTTTATCACTCTCTATATGCATATACACACACATTACATATATAGAGGTTTGGTGGGGGATGAATTATATGTATGTATGTATATATTATATATATATATATATATATATATATATATTGATATTTATTAAATGAACATAAAATATTTTTCAATATATACTTTCTTTTCGTTTCGTAGATTACAATGATTTTTAATTAAATTAGAAATTGTTGACATAGTTGACATAGTTTTTTATTCACATTATTAATTTTTATAATTTTTGAATAGAATGGCATTATATTTATATTAGAAAATTATTTCAATCTATCTGAAAACATTATAATATTTAGTACAGCCATATACAGAAATTGTGATTAAATGGGTTAATTGATTTATTAAATAGTAATTTAAGTTTAAAAACATACAAAATAATAATATAGTTTATATTTAAGAATACTTACTTTTTATAATGGATCATAATAAAACAAATGTATATTGTATTATAATTTTACATAATTTAATATTTTAACATAATTTTCTTTTTATTAAAATGGCATTTAAATTCGAATGGTAGAGAAAGTGAAAAATATAAAAAATCATTAATATTCAATTTATATGGCAATGTTATATATATATATATATATATATATATATATATATATATTATTTTATCACAACATTTTAAATTACTATAAAAATATTTTATACTTTATATAATATCATTTCAAGGTAACTGTCAATTCATAATTATTTTTTGTACTACATTTTAAATACATTTAAAAAAAATCATATTGAATTTTTAACAAAATAGAAAATCACAGTAACAAAAATAACATTCCTAAAAAAAACACCGTTAGAGACACGAATATATTCAGTCTGGTAGATTTTAAGCAAAATGATGATTCATCTGAATTTTACTCAAGATTTATTATATACTTTATTTCTTTCTTTTATAAATCATCACTTGCCTGACTGAAAACGACTTTCAACCTTCATTCAAAACAAAACTTTTACTATATTCAAAAAAATGATATAAAAGACGAAATTATATGTCATAATAATATAAAATAATGAAAGGTATTTTTTTTTAAAATATTTTGTTGGTATAATTTCGTTTGTAATAGCTCAATAATCGCATTAATCAATTTTCTTTCATTTCATAATAATATTTATATTAAGAGATCATTGGACTGTTTTGGATTTAATAGAAAGTTTTTTTTTTTTTGGAATACAAATTTAATAAGAATTAGTTTTAAACAAAAAATAATGATTGATTTTACACAGATCTATGAAATTAATGCACTTAATTGATTCTATACATAGTTTGTTTTAATTTTTGCCAGTTAAATATTCAACAGAATTATTAAAAAGTTAATTTACTAAAAATACTCAAGACAAGATTAACTTTAGTTTAAATTTACTCATTAAATTTAAAATACATATTTCAATGGCATTATTAGAAAATAATTTAACGAATTTCTATACATTAAGAGATAAAATATTGACTAAAAACTTTATTTAAAAATATAAAAGATATATTTTTATACAAACATATAATGAAAAGCATTTATAGATATATTTATTAGTATGAAATTAGATTGTTTGATGCACCTGTGTTCTATGAACTAGAAATATGCAAGGTTAACTACAAATGACATAAGACAAGATTCGAACAAACAATATATCTATATACATTTTTAATTCTTTGGTAATGATTTTTTAACATTTGATTATTGTTATTTAAGTAAATATATTTTACTAGAAAAATATATTGTAAAAATATTTTGCTGAAAGATAAATATTCATTTATCTTATAATATATTAATCATTTTGTTTATGACCTTAAACAATCTATCAAATTTTTTTATTAATTGTTAATGATATTGATCTGAAATTAAAATTTTATCAAGGTATTTTTCTCATATTTTAGGTAAAAAAGTTATTAATATTAAAATAGTCACAAAAAAATATCTAAGAAATTTCTTAAATATGTGAAATATACTTGAATTACTGTTATTATGTTTTAATCAATATTTTTTCTCTTAGAATTATTCAGTTTTGTATACAAATCAACTTTATAAAATACTTTGTTAAAACTGATTAAATATATTAATCTCTTTTAAATAAATGAAAAAAACCATATTTAAGTTTTTTCTTTAAAATTTCAAATTACATATAACAATTATATAATCGATTTATAATGACTTTAAAATTCAATCCATGTATACAAAATCCAATAACATTTTAAATTAAAATGTCATAAGTATTTCCTAATATTAATTGATTTTATATATTTCATACTCTATACAATTCAATCCTTGCTTTAATGATAAAAATCTTAATAGTTATACATTATCAAAGTAGATTGCACATTTTTATATTAAATACATTTTATTTTACAAATAGATTATAAAATCCAGTTGTCTAGACATTAACATCGCAAATTGATTATAAAATTAAAATATTTTCTTAGTCATAGCGATTTTCTCAAAAATACAAAATACACTGTCATTTTGCGACCTACGTAAAACTGTACAACAGGTTAAGAACGGAACTGTCTCCGTTTTAAGATTAACATCCAACGCTTCGACAATTGTATGATTGAAGAACAAAAGAAAAGCAGCATGAACCCCGTTATGATCATATAAAATGATTATTTAAATACAATACGTCTTGTCTATAAATTAATCGTATTAATAAAATAATTATTAATTCACAACATTAGATTATTCCAGCAAAGTCGATTTATACAAGCATTAATATCTCTTGCTGTGCATTTCGTTCAAACAAGTATTTAACTGTCCTTGTTACATTGTTTTTGACATTTTGTGTCTGTTATAACCTACTTACATATTAAATATTATATTTAGTTATGGTGTATGTCAACTGACTTAAAATTAAATTTCAATTATTATTATATTAACTGTCATTTATGATTAATTTCAAAATATTAATGTAATTATTACGTTTGTATTTACTCCGGAGGTCTCAGTACTATGGTGGTTTTGAAAGTGTTTTGTACATTTTTAAATAACTAGTTTTGCATACTCCTGATTAATTTTTAAATTATAGTACGATGAAAGATTTATCATGTAATGACAAGTAATAAAAGTAATATATCATTTTGCATGTTAAAGAATTTTGCATGATTGTGGATTAACTATATTTTTAATTAATGAAATTTTATTTACTAAGATATTAATTGATATTGAATTGAATTATGTAACACTTTAATTACACATTCATGCATACACACACACAAATATATATACATGTATATTGTGTAATTGTATACAAAATACAACTGAATTCTTTTATGATATGCATAATTAATTCCATAAATTAAATAATATCTAATTGAAATAATTGAAAAAGCAATCAAAAAATAACAGTAAATAAATATTTACAATACATTATGATTGACTGAATAAAAAAAATAGAAAAAGATATACCTTAATCTTTTTCATCTGATCCACCTATATATTTTTTTATATTTCATTGATACTATTGTGTTTATTTAGTTAATACAAAACGTACACTTTTCCTCGAATTTATTTTATATAATAGATTTGAAAGTACATTGACACTATACGAAATTAAATAAACGAATAAAAACGAATGAAAGGATTTGTAGACACAAAAATGATCAAACGATTGCAAATAAATGAACTCATGTATCTTTGATTAAATTCGATGGCGAAGCGTAAACGTAAATCATTAAAGAAACGTTCATGTTTAGTGTTAACTTATTTGACAGTTTTTTTCCGCTATGTTCGAACATTGAACTTGTTTGCTGTTTTAATGTGTTTATTTATTATATATTTAGTCTTATTTATAAGTATACACATACATACAAAGTATTCAGGATATATATATATATATATATATATATATATATATATATCTGCTTGTGTATGTGTATAAATAAATAATGATTGATATTAGATGACTTTTTATAAATTATGATTTTACATTAATTATTGTTAAAAGAAGAAATTTGATTACTCTTCTGATTAAGGATATATATTTTTATTTTCCTGCAACAAATATATTTAAAATAAATCTAAAAAAATAAAATTGTTATTACAATTTACCAAAATTAATTGTAGCAACTATAGAAATTCGTTATTGTTTAGATAGTTAATATTGATAGTAGAATCTGATGTATATAGTTTTTACATATCCTCATAGGAAAAAAAAACCACAGGATGTGATATCCGCTGATTATTTGCAACTCACGTGCTATAGCTTATGTCGGTTAACGTTAACTGAGGACAATGATCTTGAGTATTCTTTTAACAACTTTCATCAAGCACACGTGGACGCTCTGCGTCTGTCTTGAACAAAGTACTTCCGAATTCCTTAAAGAGATCTAATCCTACACTTAGTAATAATTAATGAAGTGTTACAATATAAAAGGATTTTTATGATATATTTTTTTGAACATTTTTAAACTTTATATATTCAACAATTGTCTACTTTTTAGATTTATTTTAGTGATTAGAAAAGAATGAATGATTTACATAAACTGACAAATATAGGTCACTAGTACTTATTTACATTAAATAAATATAAACAATGAATCTTTATGATCAGAACCCATGCTTTCTTGCAAGATTTTATTTGAAATCATAAAGATAAAATAATTTTATTATATATGTTATGTTTTATTGATATAATCTACAATTTTTAGAGAATATAGTGTAAAATACAGCATGATCATTCTATATTAATTGTGTAGTTGTGTATAGCTATGTCTAGAATATGTAATAAACATTAAAAGAGAACGGTAATTTATAGTAATAATTAAATAATATTATGTAACACCAGAATGCCTGTAAACTTTAACAGCATGTTATTTGAATGTCACAACATGTTCAAATATATATAAGCATAAAAATCACTTTCTGTTTTACTTGCAGAAACTACAGCCGCAAATCATTATTGCCTTTTCTATTATAAAGTCGAACATTCTTTGATCATGTATCAACTATAAATGATACGACTGAATTAGTTCGTTAAATGTAGTTATTAATACTGCGGGAGTTGAACGATTTCCTAATCGATCGTACTTTCGTAAAATACATAACTTATGTGTTCGATTAAACTAGTTCTTTGCAGGTTTATATGCGTAAATACCTCATTCTGTTTCGATAGCTACATTTCTAGTTCATTCTGTCGAATCAGTGGCTTAAATGAATAAAATATATGAAAGTTTTTAACACTTTCTAGATTTATAATTGCATTGATCCGCTGTCAAAATGGTCCACCTTTAACATTAAGTTTATAATTACATTCGATTTCTATCAGTACAGCGCATTTAATTAAATAAGACTATGTTTTATTTAATTAAATGACAAACAATTAATTTTACATTATTTGATATATAAAACCTTGTTAAAAAATTAAATAATTATTTATACACATACAGATATATATATATATATATATATATATATATATATATATATATATAATAACCACTTATGGTATAAGTTGATTAAAATTTTAAAGGGTTAAACTTTTCTTGTAAATCATTCAATTCTCTACAGATTAAATTAACTTTCTTATTAAAAAACATACACTAATTTCCCAGTGAATAATATACTAATTTTCTAATGAAACCGGATTCATTCTACTTGAATATTAGTTATAAGGTTCAATTCTAAATATATTTTTATTACATGTTAAAAATTGAATTTTCGAGCATACACCGTTTGCCAAATAAGTGATTAGAGATATATTCCAAAGATATTGAGTACATAAACGTATATGTTATTAAATTCAAGGAATATAATACAGAGATATTAAATGTATTTAGAACAATGTTTTTGAATTTTATCATTTTTATTGATAAGTAATAATGAATTGAGAAAGAACTTATTTTATTATCAATTTTTTATTATTAGATTTTGTATTGAAAATAAAACACTTAAATAAACTAAAAAAAATATTTTATCCAATGAAATTTCAATGCAATTTAATTTTAATAGCGTTACTAAACAAGAGATTTAATGTTTATAAATATTTACTGAAAATATAATATATAAATACAGTCATTTTTAATTGAACAAATAGTGTATTATAATTATTTTTTTATAATAAATATTGATATTTATACACTATTTCTATGTTAATATATAGATTATAGTTAAAATAAATAATAAAATATAGGCTTTAAAACAATCCAAAACGAAATTTGCAATAATTTGTAAAAAAATAAGTATTATATATATATATATATATATATATATATATATATATATAAATCTCAATGTTATTATAATCACTTAAAAACTATTTTATTCCACAGGAATATCTTTATTATTTAATTGCATTATAACAGAGGAAATACTAACAGATTAAATCGTAATACAAGTCATACACATTGTATCCATGTGTATATATGTATATATATATATATATATATATATATATATATATATATATATATATATATATATAAAGATATATAAGTCATTGTTATATAATTATCTTTTTTAATGCATATAAGATACTAATTATGAACATAAATCATATACAAATTTTAATAAATCATATAATTAGAATTAAATTCACAATAAAAATAGTTTTATGTATATTACTTTAACGAATAAGAATTTATGAAGACATTTTTCTTTAGTACATAACTGATTAATAATAGATGATATTAACACTAAATTCTCATTATTTTTTTATTTGCAATTCACACAATTTTACAATTAAAACAATGTTTATATATATATATATATATATATATATATATATATATATATATGTATATGTATATGTATATTATTCTTTAAATTAAAACGTAAAACAATAAAATGAAAAATGTTAATTACTTTCAACTTTTTTTGTTATAACTTAAAATACCAAAATAAAAAAATTAGACGAATAAAAAATTGTAACATCAAAAATCTTAAATGATTTCTTTGACTTATATATTTACTATTAATTGCATACACACACACATATATAAAACAATAAATAAATGTGTGTGTGTGTGTTTTGTATTTATAACATTCGTTATAGTTGCAAAATTATGTTAAAAGGAAATTAGAACTTACAATAATTATTTTTACAGTAGCAGTTTTGAGTAAACAGATAAGGTGAACAAGTTAAATTATTTTTATCTAATCCTCAGAAAACACCTTTATTTACACACTGCATTCAAGAACTTCTTATTACATTATTATAGATAGATAGATAGATATAAATATAAACACACATATACACACATTTGTATATATATATATATATATATTTGTGTGTGTGCACATACATGAAAACATAATACATGTATCTTAAATAAAACATATTATTTGACACAATTTTCACTAAATAATTATTGGCTGCAAAGTTACTTTAAATTGGCAAATTTTGTTCCAGTCTGCTATACTCTAATATATATTAAATTTCATTAAAAAATCAAATAAACGTTTTATGTATAATTAAAGTATAATTAATTATTGTCACTATTTCAAATATTATTTCTTATCTAATACATACAGACACTGAAAAGAAGCTTTGAAATAACAAGTGTTTATAGTGTTGTTTTTTTATAAAACAGTTTTACACTTATGTTCATATCAAAATTTAAAAAAACTGTCATGTTTGATTTACAATTACTTTTTCGTTCTGTTATATTTCATTAAATTTTTTTAGAGTTAATACAAAATAAGTCTTATTTTACTACTTTTGAAAGAAAAAAATTTACATGACATAATATTTTTGCGTTGTAACTTCTGTATTACATTTTTTTTAACAAAAATATTTATTTATCCATTAACAAAGAGACATGTATAAAACATTTTTTTAAATTGATTAGTCAAAACAATCATTCTCTCAATAAAGATAACAGAAGATAAAGATTCACTAGTAGTCAAGACAATTATTCTCTTGTTAAAGATAATATATATCATAAATTTAGAATCAAATTTATTATTGACCATGAAATATAAGTTATAAGTTGTCAATTTAATGTATTGTGAACCTTATAATATACTCGAATATATATATATATATATATATATATATATATATATATATATTGCATAAAAATAATATATAAAGAACTTTCATAAGTAATCAAATTCATGATGAAGTTTTATGAACATTAAACATCAAACAAAAAATAAATCTCCTAAAATTAACATTGTATTAACATAATTGACCATTCCGCGTCTCAATGTATCGTCTGGTACAATGTGAGAATAGTGCCAAAATACCAAGTTGTACAGACATTGAGTGAGACTTTCTCCGAAAAATCCTAACAATGGAACAATTATATGAATTTCTTTTCGTAATATGAATTGCGAATAGCTCAAGTATCCGGGCTGATTATATACTCGTGTGATTCTCATGCCCAAGGTAAAATGTCTATTGATATAATTATATAAAATTGTCATATATAGAACATAATATGAACAATTTCGATATTCCATTATTTAAAAATAATGAAAAATATATCAGCATATATATATATATATAAATATGTGTGTGTGTGTTTGTTTGTGTGGAAGCAAGAAAAATAATTAAAAGAATTGAGTTAATGGCCATTTTTACTACACGCATTAAAAAATCATATTTTTTTAGTCAATCAATTAAGAAGTTAAAACATAAATCAAAATCAACTACAATCAATTAATAAATGGGTTCTGAAAAAAAATTATTATAAGTGACGAAACGCATTTTCACTTGAGTAGTCATGTAAACAAACGTATTTGTAATCACTGGAGTACAGAAAATTCTCAAATTATTCAAGAAATGTCAACAGTAAATTAAATTTCTACCTAGTGTGATATTTACAGAAATATCAGTCGTTTTTCTTTGATTTAAATTGGAATTAGATCTGACAGATATATGGTTTATATAAGATAACATTATACATTTGGATAAACTACTGAAGATTATAAAAAGCATGTTCCCTAAATTGAAAATATCTCATTACGAGAATATCATTTAGTTACAAAAATTTCCTGATTGAACAATCCAAAATTTTTCCTGTAAAGCTATTTAGAACAAAAAATTGACAAAGATGAACAAAAAACATTGAAGAAATTAAACAAAAATATTTGTCGAGTTATAGCCAATATAACACCTGAAATATTTTGTTGCTGTGATTTTTTTAATGTAAAAAAAATATTACAACACCAAGAACGGTTACTTTATAAATATTATATTCAAGTAATTTTCCAACATTTTTTCTAAAAAGTCATAAAAAAATTAATAACATTTTTAATAGTTTTGATACTTTAAATTATTAACGAATTCAATTACATAATTATCTGTGGAATGTCAATATATTCTGTATTCCGTGATATTACACAATTGCTAATAATAACAAATAGAAATTGTATTTTTTTCAAAAAAAATGTCAAATCACAAATTTAAATAGTAAAATAAATTTAATAAATTATATGTCTATAGTTGATGAAAAGAAAGAATATTAGAACCGGTAAATCAACTTTTAAAATAAATACCTAATATTGATATATATATATATATATATATATATATATATATATATATATATATATATGAATCAAGCTTCTGATAAAGAATAAATCAATATAAAAATAATAAAATCAGACGTTAATAGCTTTAAACTGAGTACAAATTTGACGTTACTAATAAAACGTGGGTAGGAATGTAAACAATATTACAGTTCATTAATTCTCTACATACACGCGATTGTTAAATATTTCTTTCACGCCGAAAAAATTTATACTCGTCGGATAGCCTCGACCTTATAAATAAATTATATTTTATTGCGTTTCGATGAGAGGGGAGACAACAACGACGACGTGGGGACCCCTTAAATTGTCACGGATATCCGCGCACAAACTGACCGTCCTACTTGTGTCGGTCAAATCACACACGCGTTCTACGTATTACAAACAGATAGAATGTGAAACGGATAAGTGTTTGCATTCTCATTTATTGCAGAAACTCATTTTGACTCGATACGATTCAATCGACAGTTCACAACCACATAAGTCACTTCATTAGCTGAAGAGTGCTTTTGTACAAAATAAAATGTCAAATACAGAATCCGTATATATATATATATATATATATATATATATATATATATATATATAAATATATAAAGATATTGAAGAACTATAAAGTATATTAATTAGGCAAGATTAGTAATAGTAAAAAAAATAATCATTACAAGTACTCAAAAAAATATAAAACATATAGATTTCAATTTATTAAAACACCTCGATAATACACAAAGTTCATTTTGTTTAAATATGAATATATGTGTACAATATATCATAACAGTTATTATCTATTAAAAGTGAAATATGGATTTTAAATATCAAACAAATGATTTCAAAAATTACAGAAAAATACAAAGTATACATTGGTTTCCTTATGGTTTGTTGTTATGTAAAATTATTTTTTTACATATTAGTTTGTACTAAAAGTAAACAATATTATTTATTATTTCCACGTAAGAATTAAATCTTACTATTAGCATATCATTAAAAAGTCATATTTGTATTTTCTTCTCGTCGAAATGATGTCATTATTTCGGATGTCATCAAGAAAGAAAATATTTAAAAACAGCAGTACCAGTTATTTATTTTCAATGTAGTTTTGTTAATAAAAAAGTGAAATAGTTTTTCTTAGCTGTATATAATGTTAACATAGTTTATATGTTATTTTAAATTCACTTTAAAAATTAATTACAACAAATTTAAAGAATTATATTGAAATTAAACAGTACTATATAATAAATATTCAAAACTTTATATAATTTTTGGCTGTGTAAAAATTAAATATGATATTTATATGAAATTTGTACAGTTTGTTCAATTTAATATCAAGTAATAATTACAACTGTTATAATTTAAATTTTAGCCCAGATTTTCAAAAAATTTAATAAAAATGCTTATGTATATAATACATTACAAAAATATTTCTTTATAATTTCATTAAATATCAAATATACTACATTGTAATAAACAAAATTCTTAAATATCTAGAAAAAAATCTTAGTGAAAAATGTTTTTTTTAGAATTTAACTTACTGTTTGTAACACAGATTATTTGGAATTTTAATCACTTAATTGAGTAGTTGACTATACATTAAATTATTAAAAAAAAATTTCTTTAATTTAAAAAATATTAATCCATGAACAAGAAATACTGTAAACATATAATTTTGTTTTATTTACATCTATTATTATTATCATCATCTTATTTTACACATGAGAAAATCGGAATTACGTGATAAAACAATATGAATCATTTTTTGATTCTAAATGTTACTTTAGCTGATATTAAGCCATTATATTATTTTCTTTGGTATAAGAATATATACACACTTTGAACATACATAAACGTATACATTATCATCAATCATCAAAATACACTTCATGAACTTTATTTCCATTAACATGACTTCTATCTTCTAATTATTTCACATCCCAAATACTTTTAATTTTTCTTTACAATATTTTACAAAAGTAAGTAATATAAATAAATTCAATATAAATACATATATGAATATTATTTTATATTTTAAATTACATGCTGGCAAAGAAGAATTCCAAATAGAAAACGAAAGACAGTTCATTAATACTCTCATAACGGATACTTCCATTGAATTCAGATGATTCATACAAATGAAAATACAAACTTGCTTGTTCTGAAAACGGAATAAATATGCGAAATGCTAATCGAATTTTAAATAACTGTTCAATATACAACCTAAATGAATATTTTATGAATAGTAATATACAGCTCGTTATATATTAGCAATGTTTACAACTAAATACATTCAAACACACACACACACATGTATATATATATTATAATAATATTAACAAAATAAATACTATGTTAAAATCAGTTCTTTTCAACATTCATAATTCCTACACAATAAATTAAATCAAAATTTTTATAATTGATATTTATTTTTACATCATATTTTCCGTTATTTTGTTGTATTTTTAATTTTGAAAATAAAATATTTCCATATTTTCAATGCTTCTACCGTTATTTTTAATTTCACATATCGAAATAGTATCTACAACTTTTCGTAAAACCACTCTTCTAAGTTATATCAAGTAAACATTTTCAGCACATTTTACTAAAACATGCAAATTTCTTGAATTTTATTTAAATAATATAAGACTATTTATAGAAACAGTACATAAATATCTATAAGATGTTTTATTATCTCGGCAATTATTTACCGCAGATAACATCATTATTCCATAACAAAATCCATTTTTATCACAGAGAAAAAATAGTTGTAAGTCATATATTTTACAAATAAAAAGAATAAATAAATAATCTACACTTCTTTATAAAATTATTAAATTAATAATTAATATACTCAACTTTCAAACAATTATATATATATATACATATATGTGTGTGTGTGTGTATGTATACATAATTTTATATCGGATGTTTTGCAATAGGATATCCATAACTCAAAGACTTATTTTTGAGCTCAATTTAAACGTGAAATATCCTAATATGCATTTGTTAGAAAGTTGTTCAAAAAAATATATAAAAATTTAGTAATTAGAAACGAAATAATTTAATTTTACTATTAACAATTTCATACATTTATTTTATTTTAATAAATATTACTATTAAGTTAATCACTTTCTTAATGAAAGTTGACATATTCAATAAATTCAGATTCAAAATATTAACATTTAATTCGACATTTAAATATATCATTTAGTTATAAATATCTCGCACTTTTCATTCTTTAAATACAATTTAAATACTTTTATAATTCCTTAAATTTATAATTATAATACTTGTTTTTATTGAACTGCATATATTAATTATAATATGACTTTACAAACCAGTAAAACCGTGAAAGGCGACAATGTGTATAAAAAATACATAACTACTGACATTTCAAAATATGCATGTATTTAAATCTCTTAACAAGAGTGACAAGTCGATACAGAAACATTTTAATTATTTTGATCATGGCATAAGAATAACAACGAAGGAATTTCAACAAGAAAGGTGTCCATGAGCATTTTTTAATATTAAAAAAAAACTATGTCAAATTAAATGTTACTCGTATATTGAATAGTAGTCTTGTTGAATCTATTAATATTTATAGTTAAAAAAAGCTTAGAATTTTATTTATGATATCATAATTTAAAGGTGTCTTGTGTCAAACATATTGATTTATTTACAATGTTTGACTTGTATGTGAAAAAAAAGACCTTTTATAATGATATTGAATATATTAATAAATAAAAAATAATAGTTTTATGCCAAATTACTATCTTTTAATTGCAGAATTTCTTTAAATGTAAACATTTTTGTCACTTTCACAATGACTGTATACGTAATCAAATATTTTCTCTTTCTACACTCAATAAAATATTTAATCAGCTCTTATATTTTATTTATATATTCAAATTTTAATACTTTGTTATCTAGTAATAAAATTTGTATTTTTATAATTATATGTTCAATAATTGTCATTTGTATAAATCAATTTAAATACTCTACATAAAAACACTATTACATTAACTTTCATCTAAAATAAAATAATTATTGTATTTATATTTTAAAATATTTATTACGAATATTAAAAAATTTTGAAATATAAAGAGAAACGATATATAAGAAATAAATAAATATATATATATATATATATAATTATTCCTGAATTTATATTGTCATACAAATGTATTATACATGTATTTACACGAAATACTATTATAAAATTAAGATTTAAGGTTACAAATTTATGAATAGAATATTTTACATACATATATTTATTTACCTACTAACATTTTCATTAGTAAAGTAAAATAATCATACACAATAGAAATTCAATATATAATCACATATTTTCAACTGTACATTGTAGAATATAAAATAATTAAATATAATCAATAAAAAAATTGGTATCATCTCCTCTAAATTAATTGATTTTCCTACCTTAAAAAATATGGGATTATAAAATACAATAAATATATATATATATATATATATATATATATATATATAAATAAGTTAACCAATAATTATATTTTTATTTGTTTTATAAACTGAACAGTCACAATTTTTAATGTAAATTTTATTTAAGATTTCTTTTAAGTTTCTTTTTTTCTTTTCATCTATTTATTTTTTAAGTTTATGAACAAAAATATAACAAGACTCTATTCGCTCTACAAATTAAATGTTTCTAATTATAAATATGCAAAAAAATTTCTATCTGTCAACAATGTGAATGTAAACCATTGAAAGTATAACATTTCTCGTTTCTTTTCACAACTAATGGCCTGGAACGTCCACTATCTACTGCACGAAGTTGAACAAAAGTTATTAATAAAAAGTCATTGATATAAAATCTCTCTAAATATAGCAACTAAGAAATTAATGTCTAATGATTTAATTTAAATAACTTTCAATAAATATTTTAGTAGTACATATTATAAATTTCAATAAGCGCAGTGAAATGATAAAAATAGATTTTAATTTTTTAATATTCAGTTTCATATAATATCAGAAATTCATATTATTTAGTACAAATTTATAGACATTAACACAGTTCTTTACAAATGTTTGTGATATATTTGCATGTATAGTAAGTATGAACTTTATCCGTTACTTTATAGCCACACCTTGTATTTATAAACAATAATTTCCTAAAAGTTTATTTAAAAATGTTAACATAAACAGAATGTGGATATACATATTTTGTAATACACTGTTTTTAAATTACTAAAATTTAAAATGTAAATACATCGATTATCGATTTTTATCGACTAATAAATATCAATAATACTGGAAATTAAATCCATTAAAGAATTTTGTGCCATATAACTCTAATCGTTTTTTATTACGATTTCATATTTTAAGTAAACAATTTACGTTAAAATACAAAATTTTTGTTTATAATTTATCGAACCATTTTAAAATATTGTTTTTTTTCTTAAAAAATCTAGAATTCTTGTGATGAAACACGAAATTAATTGATGGTTGTTTTTAAATTAGTAAATATATAATTAAAAAATAAATTATATATTAAACGAAATATGTTAATTAATAATTTTCACGCAAAAAATATTATTTTTTATTGTATATTATCATCAACATATATATATATATATATATATATATATATATATATATATATATATATATAAATTCACACACACAACATTAAATATTAAAGTTTACACAATGATTGTTTTTGATACCAATAATGAAGATCATTTCATATATCTGACTTTAGATTCTTAATAAATTAATCAAATTTTAACTCAATGAAAATTCAATTGTCTGATTGAAGGTTAACAAATCAAAGGTTTTGATTAAAAAATCACGCTCAATTCATCGTATTAATTTCCTAAAATGTATGCATATATATATATATATATATATATATATATATATATATATATATATATAATACTGTTTCAAATTAAATAAAAATAAATTAATCACTTAATTTTGGTGTATTGTACTAAATTTACATTCCTTAATTGTATAACTTATTAATAAAAAAAAATGCATAAAATATTTTTATGCATAACTATTTTGTCTATATTTGTCAGTTATTATTTTTATACTTGAGGAAATCGGTATACCATGACGAAATATCTTTTGTAATAGCATGCATTTTTATTGTTTATTTTTAATATTGCGCCAATAATAATTACGTGTATATATATATATATATATATATATATATATACAAAAATAATCAATAAATAATATTCGATCAAAATTCAGCGCAGATTTTAATATAATTTTTTTTAATATAGAAAAATATTTATCTTCGCCAATTTTTTTATTATACATTCTATCTATTAACAATAATAATAAAAAAATTAAACGTATTTTTCACAAACACAAATGAATAAAGGTATAAATATTTATTATTAAAAAATAATTTCAAAAATTAATATAAAATCAATCAGTATTAATTAAAAATAAAGTGATATTCCAATTTCATAAAATATTCCTAAAACGCAAGATTTTTTCAAATATAAACTTATTCAAAAATATGTGATTTATTTAATTTTGTAATACTTCTTTTTGAACATTAATAAAATTTAATTATCAAATAATATCAGTGAATCAGACAATCAAAAATCATTTCAAAATTATTCCAAAAATTTCATTTATTCTTTTTCAGAAATAAAGTATCCTGTCAATTAAAACTTTTTTAAAGGTGTAAAATATATTTTTTAATAAAATTTATCTATTATCATTTGATATTAATCAAAATTGTCAATGAAAGATATATATATATATATAATTAAATAATATGTAAAATTATTATTTGGTACTTATAACAATAAATGGCACTGATAATATTTACAACATTAGTTTTAAAACAACTCCACATTTCACATTTTTTTTTATGTTGAAAAATGTACAAGACATTCACATCGCAAAAAGATATACGAGTACCAACTGACTGAGTTAATTGCTTTCGAAAGAGAGCAACAAATAATACTGACATTTTAATTTTTATTCGTTTTACATTTCGTTAAGTTACAATACGAAATATGTGGTCAACTAAAATATCCAGTTTTATTAAATGAAGCTAATTGGGGCATGAAATTCTTTTAAATATACTTGCCTACATTTTTCAATTTATAATAAATGTATAATATCTATTAAAATACATTTTTCATTTTTATTAATGATATATATATATATATATATATATATATATATATATATATATATATATATGATCATATACATGAGCACATAAATTAATATCACGTTTTCAAAATGGCAACTACAAAATATTTAACAACCGTTATTTATTATTTATCTGTTTTTACAAGTAGCAATAATCCGGAAGTGATTTATTGGTCGTTAATCAATTCGTTCGCATTATTGATGCTGTATACTTTTTAAAAAAATACTCCAAGGATCAAAATTTATTTATTATTGAATATATTTTTAAAATGTTGTCAGTTAAAAAAATCACTGAGGCATTTCAATGTAAATCACATACACAACGAATAATAAACAAGTTTCAAGAAATGGGATCAGTTACTGCGCAAAAACAGACACACCCACAAGTACTGACCGAAAATTTAATAGACGAAATTCGCATCTGTATTTATAGCCAAAACATATACACATATATGTATACACTCAACGAGTGAACAGTTTGAGAGCAAATCAATTAACGAAAGTATAAAAAATATATTAAACTTTAACTTTCATACAATTGGTAAATAAGTAGATATAATTGAGAAATGAATACTTCAATTAAATATACTTGACAAGAATAAATTTAAAACATTTAAACAAGTTGTGTATTAATATATAATAAAAATATATTTTGAGAAAAAGTATGAATATATATATATATATATATATATATATATATATATATATATATATATATATATATATTAAATACTGTCTACATTTTTATATAAATTTATATACTTTATGGTCTATTATACATATTAATATAAAATTAGGTAATCAAATCTCTTAGTCAAAAATAGAATTGACTTCTGCTTAAAGTATGTTTCATTTTATTCAAACTTTTACAGTACTTTAAAATATGTTCTTCAATTACTTTTTTATTCAAAAACATGCTACTATCATCTTCTTGTTTTATTTGTTTTCCATACTATATCTACAATATAATCCCATTCTGATCATTGTAGAATACCTTCTTTATTTTGATAATAATCTAATCTTCTGTCATATATTCAACTTTATTTCGTTTCAATATCATGTAATAATTCTCTTCTACTTTTTGTCAAATTTTTTTAAATTATATTCGTCTTTTTCTTTGCGCTTATTTTGTCTTAAGCACAGTAATTAAGATAGACAATACTATTTTCTTTACCTATCTAAATTGAAGATATTTTATGATGAAATTATTAAATTATTCTATACCATTCCTAAATTATACACATATATTTGTTTCTAAAAATAATTCATTTCAATTTTATTTCATATAATTCAACTACTAACAAATACTCTCATAAGAAGAGCTAGTATTTTTATTTTTTTACTATAAAACTATATTTCTATATCCAGGATTTTATTTTATATATCCGTTTTTTCAAATTCCAATAGAACAAAGTCTATATTAGAAATATTATTATTATTTTCATAAGTCTGTATTGATAACTATGTTTCATTTTTTTCAGGCTAAATATGCGTTCTATGGAATTACGAATGCCAAACGGTTCTGCCGGTTTGTGCATGAATGTTGCTAGTGGTGGATCTGATGGAGGTTGTAGTCCTGCAAGTAGTGGAGGAGGTACACGAGCTCCTTGGTTAGAAGATGAATGTGAAGATATCGAAGTTGATGATTATTCTCCTAAACGAGGTGGATTAGGAAAAACTGGACAAGGTAACATTTTTTTCACATAAATATTTCTTTTCTTGATTTTTATACATAAATAAAAAGTACACATTTTCAATATCGATAATAAAAGACATGTCATCAGAAAAATATTTTTTTAGTTTTCAGAAAATATTTCTTTAGCATTCAAAATCTAATCACATATTATTCCGTCATTTTAATAATTACCTACGTAAATATTTTTCTAAAAAATAGAAGTCTTTTTATAGGATTTTAATAAACTTTATAAATACACTTTTATGTTATTCTTTATTTTTTAAATCTAATAAAAAATTTTATATATATATATACATGAATACGTAATATTATTTTTGAACAATTCAAAAAGAAGCTAAAAATCAAAATACAAAAGCATATGTACAAAAATAACAATTTTCAATTAATCGTACAATCACTTTAATAAATAATTAAAATAATCCGATGCCAAGTATTGACTATCCTTCGATATTTTTGTATAATAACAATAGATAATAATCAATTACAGTAACAGACAACGATAAGTGGGTTTTAAAATGCCAGTTAATGATCAAAGATATGTTTTGTGAAGTGTGTAATATTTCTCACATTGATATTTGTCAACAGTTGTTTGCTCAAGCAAAATTCTCTTGCTTAATTCTAAATAAAATCAATTCCATAAAAGTAGTAGTAAGATAAAAGTAAATACAAAAAAATATAAATATCAAATAAACCTTATTTTAGATTATTCGCAATTTTATTGTTACATTATAAATATTTATTATCTATAAATGTTTTTATATACAAGTAGTTTTTATATAAAATGTATTGTGACGTCAAATTCATTTTTCCTTTGTTTTGCATCCCAAAAATTATATTCAAATTATTTAAAGAATACATAAAATGAAAAAACAACAAACTGAACTTTTTTTAAATTCAAAAATATCTTGTTTTAATATTTAATTTATGCTATAAATTACAGATCTCTCAGATAGTTCGGGTAGTGAGGAAAATGGTGGAAAAAAAGGTCGTGGGAAAAGAAAAACTGGAAATACAAATTCTGGCAATAGCGGAACAAGAAGAAGAAGAAGTGGTATATCAGCTCGTGAAAGAAATCTGAGAAGACTTGAAAGTAATGAAAGAGAGAGAATGAGAATGCATTCTCTCAATGATGCATTTGAGGTACGACCGTTTCACAATAATTTGTTAATCAATAAAATGTCATTTTCTTTGTTAGTTATTATAATAAAATAATATGTATATCATTCATCGAATTTTATCAATAAAAATATATCTATCATGAACGATTCATCATTGACAAAATGAAAAAGATAAATAAAATATTTATCTTAATCTCTTTCGTTCAAACAATCAAACGTATTTTATATTTAATTAATGATATAATAGTCATTTTTTAAATCAGTAAATGTTTATTATCAATGTAATTATTTTATATTATAACAACATGCTTATTAAAACACTGTTTAAAAACATTTTAACATCTTAAACATTATACATTTGTTCTTTTAAAATATATTCAACAAACAATCATTTATATATAAATAATTCTAAAATAGGTATTTCAGTAAATTAATATTAAAAAATCTTAATAAAAATGATACGTTTTTCTAATTATCAAAATCGATAAAATTATGTTAAACCTTTTATTAAGATTTACTTGTTTGAATGTAATTCTCAAAATATATTTATATATCTATTATATGACTAATCAATTTTAAAATATTTTTGTTTTCCAACTTAAAGATTTTAATACAAAAAATATAATTGCATTTCCACGAAGCAATAATTGGATATTAAATTTGTTTTGAGAATACATCCTTAAATAAAAATGCTTATGTTTAATTAATAAGCTATTAATCTACATATACACATACGTGTATATGAGTGTATGTACATATATATTAAAATAAAGGCCCTAACTTTAACTAAAAAATTTTAGATGATATTGAATTATTAATTTATATTTTGATTTTAGCAATTAAGAGAAGTCATACCTCATGTAAAAATGGAGAGAAAATTATCAAAAATAGAAACATTAACATTAGCAAAAAATTATATAATGGCCCTTACAAATGTAATTTGTGAAATGAGGGGCGAAGAAAAGCATTATACGTAAGTATTATTGCATGCATTTATTTTTTATTCGTAAAAAATAATCATCGAGCAAAAATAGTAAAGAAACGTAATATAAATAAAAAAACACATTTTAACAAATTTAGTATAACATAAATATACATTATATCTATTTCAGATTTCTTGATGCTGAAGAAGAAAGTGGCAATGAACAAGATGGAAGTAATAGTAGTGACAGAAGAATGCTCACAAATGAATCTGAACCAAATAATAATTCTTTATATCATGAAAATTTAGAGCCATCAACTCAATCGACAGTGTTGTGAAAGTGCAAAATATGTGAAACTTACTCAGTGCCTCGCAAAATGTTTAGATCTATGAAAATTTCAGTGTTTTATTTTTACATTATACTAAGTTATGTGAATTAGAGAGAATTTAAATAATTCATTTGTTTAAAATGATAATCGAAATTCTAAAATAAAATCCTTATTTTAAGACTGCCTTACAATCAAGTGAACATATAAACAACTAATTTAATCATAATAAATTCATAAATTTACATTAATATACATATAAACAAATTTATATATATATATATATATATATATATATATATATATATATATATAAATTAATATAACACTACAATAATGTCATTTCCAATTGACTTTAAATAATTTAAAAGTTCTACTTAGATGTGGAATAATATGATTAGGAAACATAATTTAATGTTTACTTTTTAAAACTTAAATTGTCAATTATATATATATATATATATATATATATATATATATATATATATATATATATAAATTTTAAAATAGACTGTGTAATATTTTTTGTAGTTAAATAAGTTAAAAAGCAGCATTTAAAATATTTTTATTGTATTACATATATCACAATTATAATATGGTTATGTTTGTAAAATAAGGTATACAAAAGACATGCACAGATATACATATAAATATGTACGATATATAAAAATACATTCATATCTTTTTTTTTAATATAAGTTTTTAATTCACAAAAAATTATGATACGAAATTAATTTCTACTTTCAATGTATTCTCAAAATATGTGTACAAACTATTTAATTCCACAATAAAAATATAATAATTAATTGAAAACTTATTTAGAATTAAAAATAAATATTAAATAATGGCATTAAAGATATCTACATTATTATACAATTCATAAATCATCTAAAATGAAATAGTTACAACAGTTATTGTATATATGTATATATATATATATATATATATATATATATATATATATATATATATATATATATATATTCATATACACATAAATTTGCCTTACTTTAATATTACCCATTTCAACAAAAAGATTAACTTAAACAAATAAGTATATTATAAAAAAATATTTATCACATTAATATTTCAAATTGTTTTCATTAAATGGAAAATTCAACAAAAATTATTTCAAATATTAAATCAAATCTTGACAACATATCTGAATATTTTTACTAAAAGAACTTTTTCAAATTTTATACATACTCAAATAATGATTTTTTTATTATTCTTATTACTTTTCAATGGTCTCCTTTTGTACTTCTAATATTTCTTGTCTGTCAAAAAATAACTTCTTTCCCTTAATTAACTCGCTTTATAATATAATTTTTTTTCAATTATTTACATATATATATATATATATATATATATATATATATATATATATATATATATATATATATATATATTTATATATGTGTACAACTTCGTATTTTTATTTCTTATTTCTAAATTATTTTAATATTATTGTTTATTTTTTATTTCGTAAATACAACAAGTAATACTTTTCTAAAGGAAAAAATCCTCTATCTTTCTTTCTTTCTCGCTTTCTCTCTCTCTCTCTTTATATATATATATATATATATATATATATATATATATATATATATATATAAACATTATTATGTAAAAGTAACTTTGTTTTAACAAAAAATATGAAATATAACTTCAGATTTATTAAAATATTTTATTTACATACCTTGATAAAACGTATATTAATTTTTAATGTATTAAACACTAGTATGCTTTTAATTCTTATTTTTTACTATTTCATATAAATTTCTATTTAAAATAAAACCAGTATAAAATTCGAAAAACTTTTGAAAATATACGTTATTGTATGATGTCATAATTGTAAATTATTTGTAACTAAGTAGAAATTGCGCCAATAAATTATTATTTTACATAACAGTTTTAACTGTCAAGTATGCAATATTTCAATGCAAGTTTTGCAACCTATTAAACATTTATAAATATACATTTATGTATATAAGCAGCGAATGTTTCAAGTTATCGTTTTAAAATAGAGTATAATGTTCTTTCATTATTGTATTAAAATAATTTTGAAAAATGTATATATATATATATATATATATATATATATATATATATATATATATATTTATATATATATCAACAATAGATTTATATTTAAATTAAACATTTTAGATTTATATATTTTATCTTTCATATTTTATTGATTGTATTACAATGTAGATATTTTTAAAATTATTGTTTTGTTTTCTTTTTACATCTTCGATTATTTCTTTCATAAATTTAACGCTATTGCAACATTTGATCGTTCTATTTTTCATTTTATCCTAATCACATTTTTTAAAGCAAATACGCATATTTAATGAGTATTAACTTATAATATATCTTTACTATAGCTAAAAACATTTTTCTTAATAAGTACATAACCTTTTTAAAGAAATTTATTTGTCAACTTTTGTACTATTTCATACAAAAAAGCATTTTCAAAAATAATTTCTAAAATATTAAATAAATGCTATGCATTATAAACATATAACAGTCTTCATTATTTTTTCTTGTATGTATTTGTTGAACCCTCTCATACATTTTGATTATTTGCTACCTGTATTTCATTTTTTATTCAGTGATTAACAAAATAATTAAGTTCACTTAAAAAACAAGATAAATAAAGCATAATTGTGGAAAGATATATCTGCATATTTATAAGTATATAAATATATACATTAATGATGTAATAACTACAATATTATACTTACCATTTCTATATTCATAATATTGATTACAATGATTTATTAATGAATTCCTTTTTACATAAAATGTACAAGTCAAAAAGGTAAAGATAAAAAATACTTAATTACTGAAAATATGTGTATATATTATTATTGAAACATTTTGCTTTAATATTAAAACTTATATTTTTAATTATTTTGGAACATTAAATGTTTTTGTATATATTTAAAAAATCCGTCCAAACTTAGCATATTATTAACATAAGCAAATGTATATATATATATATATATATATATATATATATATATATATATATATATATATATATATATATGTTTATGGACATAAAAATATGCTTTATATAATTTTAAGATGAATGCCATTTTTATTCTTAATATAAAAGTTACCACAAAGTCAATGTAACATAAAAAATACATGAAAAATGTCAAACATTTTTGTATGAGTATAATTTTATTTTGTCATTTTCATGTTATTGCACATTGAGTGTGAACATTTATTTATATCTCACACACTAACAAGATCATATACAATACAATATATATATATATATATATATATATATATATATATATATATATATATATATATAATAAACATTCGAGTATATATGAAATTAATATAATAATTAATATCAAGCGGAGTGTGCACTTAATTAAATTTTTAAATAGAGACATATTTATGACGTGTTTAGCTCTCTAATTATAAGAACTATTTACCAAAATTATCAAAGATTGTCTTCCAGTTTCAACATAGATTGTGATAAAAATCTTAACTGGATTTTATTACCATAAATGTATAAAATTATATTTTAATAATGAAATAAAAAGAAATTATTATTATGAAGAAATAGTTTTTTTCAGCATTACTTAAAAAGGAGTTTTTCAGCAAAATACAAATATTCAATAATACACAAAAACGTATTTGTTTTTCAATAATATGTCATTTAGTTTTTATTGCCTATATATTTACAGATAAATTATATGAATTGAAACCATTTAATGTAGAGTTTATACATTTAGTATTGAATTCGTTTATTTACATAAATAATTATTTTGTAAATATAAATTATTCTTTTGTACAAACACTTTTACCTCGTTTATAAATTATTAAATATAAAGAATGTAATTTTTTTAAAAATCTTTCACAAAAATGAATAAAAATATGAACAATATAAGTGAATTTACAAAAACAACTGACCAACAATAAAAATATAAAGTCATAGAAAGAAATCCATCACTTATTATAAAGATATTTTACATACTTTTGCATATTTCGTATCAGATAATTAACATTTTAATAATTATTTAAATTCAGTGATTTCGTAAATAACAGTAATTAATAGTAATATCAAAAAGTACTACAAAAATATAAATTATTATATTTTTAATAAAATACTAATTGTTCTGAAAAAAACAATAATTTTCAGGATTTGCTGTTGGAGAAACACGTTTGATAATGAAAATAATAATTTTTCGATTAAAATTTCGACTAATTATCTAAATCAGTGTTTATAAATAAAATTGATTCTATATTAGAAATAACAATTTTAATAATCGATTCAATTTTTGTATCTGCTCGTTGATTTTAGATAACAAAAATATCGATTTCTCCTGATCTATTGTTGAAATTTTTAAAGTTCACTATAATTTAATCTATTTAATTAGAAATCAATTATTTTAGTAGAAAACAAATAATTTTCCAATAAAAATAACATTTGTTATTTAAAAATATAATTTTGTAACCAAAAATCTATTTTTTATTATTTTTATCATCGTTAGAATGTTGCATAATATAAACATATATATATATATATATATATATATATATATATATATATATATATATATATATATATATATTATATTATATTATATTATATTATGAGCGATGTTGAAAATGAATTAAATATTGATGAAAACATTAATTACATGTTTTCATTTTTATAAAAAACCACTTTTATAAATACATCTAAAAAATAAAGGTGTTTATATACATACAAAAATCAAGTATCTTTGCGTGAACAAACATAAAATGAACAATAGGTGATTATCCGATACTAATAAAACTTTTAATGTCAAGTAAAACATTAACATTAATATATTATTAACTATTCTCCTTTATTACCCTGCAGAGACTATTTTTATTTACTATCTTATTTATTTTTAAAATAGATAGAGGATAATAATTTGATACATTACCAATTTGAAAATAATAAATTTGTAATTTTTGGTGATATTTAATCACAATGGGCAAAAATAGACATGGAAAAATGTTAATCCCTCAAAATCATAATGTTTACATCCTGACTATAATATCATTACAAATTTTATTTTACAGTCTTTATCATTTAATTAGTTTTTCAAATAAAAATATTATTATTACAGCAAATTAACTATTCTATCTGATGCAACAAACTAAACGAAAAAAAATACTAAATCTATACGTATCTGTAGTGATATCATTTTTTTAGTATTTTATATATAAATATATATATATATATATATATATATAATACGTAAAAAAAATGTTTGACGGTAATGATAAACATAAGGTAAGTATAGTAAAAAATGTTGCTAATCCCTGACCAGTGACCAGCTTTATAACTTGTTATTATTTACAAACCAATTGAACGCATGTACATAACCTATTCCTACATTTTATTTTATATTTATATTGAAAGAAAGAAAATATTATATCAGTGTAGTTGTGATCGTGGGTACTGTGTAAAGAAGTTTAAATTAATGATAAGAAAATGCTTGTGTTTAGTTTTGAAATACTTTATTTTTTCACAAACTATATACTCAAACAATTAGTACTAAATTTATATAAATATAATAAGTTTTGATACCCAAGTAATGTTATAAAACATATTTAATCTACTATGTACAATGGATGAAATAAATAGAAATAAAGTTCAAAATGAGAACTCAACAGATACAAGTACATTTATAGAAGTGCAAAATTTTAAATTTAAAAAGAAACCCTTTTTAGAAAAGGTAGACAATATTAATGTGAATGAAACAAAATTACAAGAAGTTTTAACCAGAATGGAAAATAATACACAACTTAATTTTCTAAAACATTTGGATTTGTCAAACTTAGAATTGATAATTATACCAGTTGATCTAATACATTTAGTTTGTTTAACAACATTAAATGTATCATACAATTTCCTCAAAAAAGTTCCTGATTGTATATATAATGGATTACCAAGACTTCAAATATTAGATTTATCACATAATGAAATACAAGAATTCTATAAACCAAGTTGTATGTTATCTTTATCAGTTTTAAACGTAAATGATAATTTACTAAAAACCATACCGCACTGGATTTGGGAATATAATTGTCAATTATCAGAATTAAATATCAATAATAATCCGATAAATATGAAAAACTATGGAATAATAACCAAGACTGCCATAAGTGTATCACGACTAAAAAAATTATCTATTTCAAATTGTAATTTACGAAATTGTGATAAAGACATTTTACGAAATATACCTTATTTAGTTTATTTAAATATAGGTAATGATATTTATGGACGTAACGAAAATTGTTGGGATTTTGATATTTTTATACTTCAATGTAGGCCTCAAATTCAAATACTGTTATTACAAAATTTATATATTTCTAGCCTACCGGATGAAATATATGAACTTTCTTCATTGAAAACTATATATTTGAATAAAAATATTATTTATTCATTACCAGAAAAATTTTGCTCGTTGCATAATTTAATAATTTGTAATTTATCGGATAACCAATTAACAAATTTACCTTATCAGTTCACTGATTTAATTAATTTAGAAGAACTTTATCTAGCTAATAATTTATTAAGCCAATTACAAAGTGTAAATAATTTTAAAAAACTGAAGATATTGGACCTTTACAACAATTTTCTTTCTTATATTAATATGGATCAATTGTGTCAACTTGAAGGTTTAGATATGGAATACAATTTTCTGATAGTTAATAATGAAAATTATATTGAACAAAAAATAAAGTTAAGAACAAAAATTAATGAACTGACAAGACAAGATGGAAGTAAAGAACATGAATATGCAAGTAGTAATTACTCGGATTCATATCAAGACAATTTATTTCACTATAAATCTGAAACTGATGAATATGAAGAAACAGATGTAATTAACAATTATTTTGAATACAAATTAGAAGAAAATGAAGAGAACTGGGAAGAAAATTTTGATGATGATTATATTCCAAAATGTTATCATACATCTGATGTTTGTAATAATTCATCTGATGTTTGTAATAAATTATCAACTATAAAACAAGAAGAAAATTGTAATATTTATCAAAATTTTGTAGATGCTGATTAAAAATTATATACAATATTCTTACATGCACATAAGTCTGTACAAGATCTAATTAATTAATATTCGCCTATCCTTTTAATTCCTAAATCAAAATCTGACTATCTCACTGATTTATAAATATTGTATATATATATATTAATATTTTTTATAATTAAACCTTTTTTTAAGACATTTAACTACTAATTAAACATATAAACTGTAGAAAAAATACATAGAATAAAATTATTTGTATATTAAGATAAATTAAATAGGCTATAATTTATTTTATTTTTAATTAAAATTCTGTAATGTAATTCAAAAAAAGTAGAAAATTCTTTAAAAATATAAGATATATTTTATTTCAAAATTTGTGTTTCGTTAGTTTTTGAATTTAATATCTCGAAGTACATTTAAAAATGTATATTTTTAAGTAAATATTTACAAAACGATAAAATATAAAGCCATTTCTATTTTTCCAAAAATATTTCAATTATATTTTAGAAAGTGTTCTTTTCAATGTAATCACAAAATACATAAAAACTAGAGAATACTATAAAATTCAAATATTTGGTTATTTTATTATATCAAAATAGTTATATAAATTTACCAAATAAGATAGTACTATATACACAAAAAATATTAAACATAAATCAATAATTATAAAAATTACCACTTACTGAAAGTGTTTTTTCAAAACTATATTCTTCCAAATTAATTTAAAATATTCAAGATTCAAGAAAATTTATTGTTTTAAATCATTTTTACAATTATAGTTGTACATATAAAATTGGTTATAGTGAGCTGTTCTATGAATTATAATATAGCTGTGTAATGAATTATTAGTAACTAGCTTAATTGTCTATCTTTGTTATTGTTAATGTATTAAGTTTAGGAAAAAAATTTAAAATATAAACTAAAACAACATTTTATATTAAACACAAGGCAATGAATTATCTTTAAACGTATAAATGCAAAAGTAATTAGGTAATTTAGTACACCACACCATTAGAAGCTTTTATAAAACAAAAATGTTACACAACTTATTTCACTTTAACGAAATAAATTCAAATTACTAAATATAAATGTACGAAAAGTATATATATTATGAATTAATGAACTATATAGAAAGTGATAATTCTTTTATATTTTAAAATAATAAAATAATTAATATATATATATATATATATATATATATATATATATATATATATATATATATATATATATATATATATATATATATATATATATATATATATATATATATATATATATACAATTTAATTGTTTTTTTCTTACATTTATATTTAATAATTTAAACTTATTTTGTTAGAATGTAATAAGTTAAATAACATTCTTGTTTCATATAAATTTATTTCGAATAATATGATGTTCTAAAATACAAAGAATGTTTACTTTTGTGTTTATACCTTTAAAAATTATTCATTCATTTGTGTTTAAGAATATAACATATATTGAACAATATATAATTTTAAATAGTTTAAATTAATTTTTTAAAGTTAATTTGAAAGAATATAACTTTTGAAAAACACTAATTATATACAAATTAAATACTTGGATAAAACCTTTTCAGTTTATAGAATCTTTGAAGTTCATTGTAAAATTATTATATTTTTAAAAAGTCGAAATAATTTACTTTAACCAAAAAAATAATTTTTATAAAAAATTACAGTATTCTTATTTTTTTTCTTGATTAAGTGTAATATTTAAATAAAATATTATATATACTTTCTATTTTTATTGTAATAATATAATTAAAACGAGATAATTGATTTTAATTAATCGTTTAATTATTTTGTATCCTTTATATATACTTATATATTTTTAAAATGATACAACAAATATGTAATTAAAATTTTATTTTTAAAGTTTTCCTTAAAAGTAATATAATTTAAAAAATCAAGCTTAATTGCACAAAATATCAAAGAAAATTGAAATATAAAATTGACTGCTCAAAAAAAAAAATATGTTTCGTATTAAAAGCATTCTTATGTATATATATATATATATATATATATATATATATATATATATATATATATATATATATATATATATATATATATATATATATGTATGATACAATCAAAATAGCAATGCTTAATTTGTAAAACTTGAAACAAAAAAACAAAACAATGATTGAAAAATTTGTTTAAACATTAAATAAAATATTGGAGGTACAAATCCGACCAGCGTAATTACATCAAACCTTAAAAGTGCTTCAATGAAATCAAGAGCTTGGCGAAGAAAAGTTGGCATATTTTTTCCAAAAAAAAATGATAGTAAATTATCAACAATTAAAACATCTTGAAGATAGGTAGTTTGATTTGTTCGACATAGTTGTTTATAATTATCTGAAAATAATATATTTTTATATATAAAAATTTAAGTAATGAATTTTAGAAAAGGATTCAAAATACATTTAAAAAAAGCTTATCCTTCGAGCCGGATTTGAACCAGCGACCTATGGATTACTGATATCATGAAACCAACTACAGTCCACCGCTCTACCAACTGAGCTATCGAAGGTTGAATACTTATATTTAAGTAACAATTTAATTAAAATTACTCAAAAGATTTTTACTAAGAAATTCCCTTCGAGCCGGATTTAAATCAGCGACCTATGGATTACTGATTTTACATACCTAACTACAGTCCACCGCTCTACCAACTGAGCTATCAAAGGTCGCGATCAAAATTATGAACACAATTTAATAAAAAATTACTCAAAAGTTTTTTTTTACTAAAAAAAATTCCTTCGAGCCGGATTTGAACCAGCGACCTATGGATAACTGATTTTTAAAGCCAACTACAGTCCACCGCTCTACCAACTGAGCTATCGAAGGTTAGCAACTTAAATTTATACAAATAATTTAAGTAATAATACTTAAAAGTAATATTACTTAATCTTTTAAATAACAAATATAAAAACTCTATCTAGTCATTTGATTTTAATTAACGCAATTTTAATAAATTGTATTAATTATATTCTTCTATCTTTGTCAAAAAATAACAAATTATGTACCATTTTTTGTCATTAATCTGTACCATAGTAAGTGACAACATTACTTTCTAATCAGTTATCCAAAACAGAAAACAAATAATTAATCTTATGTAGACTAAAGCGTATAACTATTAAGTTTAGTATTTACAACATTTTTAATTTAAATTACTAACACATATTTTAAACTATTTTATTATATTTATATAACGTATTAACTTAAAGAATTAATAGAGTATATGACAAAAGAAAAATATTTGTTATCAAGCATTATTTTAAAGAAAAATGGAACATTTGGATAGAAGAGCATTACAAAGAATTAAAACATTAAACTTATGAATAACAATGTGTAATCCATTTGTTTTCTACTGGAAAAATAGAAACAATTTATATGATATACATTAATGTACATATATGTATGTTTATTTTCATTATGAATCACTCTATATGTGTATATATATATATATATATATATATATATATATATATATATAAATTATATTAATTTTATATATGTAAATTACCTGCTTGAATAAAACACGCTGATGAAGTGGTAACAATAAATAAAAATATTAAAATTCTTACAAATATCATTTTATTCCAATTCTACAAAATGTTTAAAAATAATGAATAGGAAATAGGTACTATAAAATACACTTTTAATGATAAAATGAAAAATACTGATATGTTATAATTACATTCACCATTATAATTACTATGTTATCACTTAAATGGCTTAGACGAAGTCATTTTTTTAAAACAACAAAAAATTTGTTGGCGCAAAATTTTATTTGAAGGTAACAGTTTTAATATATATATATATATATATATATATATATATATATATATATATATATATATATATATAATAAATTATTATATTACTAATATATTTGCTGAATTCAATGCAATTAAAAAAAAATTGATATTTTTAATATTAAAATTTAAACAATGACTTTAAAACTGAATAACTAATTTGTACTAAAGAATTTGTCACAGATCCAAAACGAACAATAATAAAATATAAATACCGAATGACTAGCTAAAATATAAAATGTATTCTTTCTAATGTTTTTTACTATTGTCATACAAAATACTGGTATCAATAATAAAAAATATAATTTTAAATTAATAAAAACCTAAGTTTCAAGTTAAAAGTGCTGTTGAGAAATCTTTAAACTTCTGAACAACTTCAATTTTTGCGGGTCTGTTTTAGAATCAAAAAACTACGAGCTAATATTCGAATTGCATTTTTTTAAAATCGACTGTTAGATTAAGTTTTACGGATTCAACGATTTTGCACAATTAACAATAGAGAATTGGAAAAATATATAAAAAGAAAAGTGATTAAGAAATGTATATATTCGTTCAGTGTTTATAGTATAATTATTAAAAAAATATGAAGTCGCGACATTAGATCATTTCTTTTAAATAATTCGACTGTAAATTTATTGAATATTCTAATGTTTTAATCAGTAAAATGGATAAAACTTCAATTATTATAATGAAAAAACCCAGTAACAAAAAGGTAATATCAAACAAAAATAGAAATTACAGGAAAAATTTAAATAAGTTTTACACAGTACTAATTACGTTCGTTGTTTTAAAACAGAATATGTTCTGTTTCCAAATTATTGAAATTAATTATAGTGACTTAGAATCTGTTTATGAAAATCGGGATTCTCATAACGAAGATTCGGGATTCTCATAAGAGTGCCATAATTAAATTAGATGGTGAATATTGTTTTGCATATGATAATAATTAGAATTAATTTAAAAAATACTTTTTTTAAAATACATTAAAATATTCAATACTTATATGCAATGAAAATATATATTCCATTGATATATTTCAAATAGTAATGGCTACAAATACAATAATCGCTTCTTTTATTATTACGTATATTGATTAATGGTGCAAGAATAAACTATTTTTTTATTTAATGGCGCAAGATTAAACTATTGTTGATAATAATTTTACAATTAGAACTGAATAAATATGATAGCAACTATAATAACCAAAAGACTATATTATATATAAATATATTAATAAAATTTATGTACTGAAAATTATATACATATATTATATTTGTGTGATGTCTTAATAGAAAACTTTTTTGATATATTTAAATTGATTATCGACTAATTTTCAATTTTTACTTCTTATAGTTTGAAATTTAAAATACAAATAAAGTTTAAAATATATTTAAAAAAGATAAAAAAAATATAGTTAAAAATATTTTTTTTTAAAGAAACAGAAAAATTTAATAATCACACTCATGACTAATATAGGACAAAAATAATTTTAGAATTATAGGCAGACACTGAAAATATGACAATATAATTGCTCAAATTTTTACCAGAAAGGCCAAAAATTGATATATTTAATTAAATCAGAAATTTGTGAATCTAAGTGTAAAATGCATACCATTTACCTGAAAAAAAAATTGAAATCACATCCACATATTAATTGAATTGGAGGTGAAAATTAAACAGTTCTATATGTATAAAAATCAATAATTACCAAAAATTTTAAAAATCAATGGTTACATAATTTTCATATTTATATGTATAGAAAAAGATAAACTATGTCTATTTTAAGTATGTTTCGTAAATTAATTTCATAGTAAAAATATATAAACTTTTGTATAAACTATCTTCATAATATAATTTTAGTTACATATTTATGTACATAAACATTTTTTTTCTGTTGAAAAGTTTAAAAAATAGTTGTTTCTTATATGAATAATATAACATAGGAACATTAATAATATTTATATATAAAATTATAGATTGCCATATTAAATAACTTATTAAATAACTTCAAATAGTTCTAACATAGAATTTTTTTTTAATATTTTATTTTCAATTACTCTGTAAACTTCTTTTAATTCACTTATATCTCTATTTGCATCTACAACTAGAATTGGTATATTAGGTTTATTTTTTGACATTAGCCACTCTTCATGCATTTTGTGTAAACTTTCTAAATAATTCAAGGTGACAGAGCTTTCTTCTTTACGACCTCGTAGTAGCATACGTTCAAAAACAACTTTTGGATCAGTGCGTAAATACACTAAAAGAAATTAATATATAATTTACCTCACTGCCTATATACAAATTTATTCAAACATACCTATTAAATCTAATTTTACATCAATAATTTCCATTATAGTATTATACCAACTTATTAGTACTTCGTATTCTGCTTGGTTTAAATACTTATTTTTCAGTGCTTGTTCTATGAAACAGTATCTAAAAATTGAAACAATTTATAAAAATAAAGTACATTCAAATATGATAATTTTTATCCAAATATGTAATAATTAGTACAACCGATACATTTTACAAGCAATATCTTCTATACCTGTTACTTTGAATAGATCGTTCGAATAATTGCACACTTATATTTGGATTTGATGGCACTGAACGTTGCGATTCAAGAAACGTTAACTGGGCATAATTACGAAATGTAAAATTCCACCTTTGAAGATCATTGTACAAGTAATCAAGCAAGTTATTACCATTCACATTTCTCCATTTATCAATAGGCTCCTTAAAGAAAAAAATTAAATTCAAAATTTTAAATGAATAACTATAATAAAATTAATATTTACTGGATATGTTTCAACTTCTAAATAAGTTTGAAAATAATTTAAAAAGGTGGATTTCCCTGCACTGATATTTCCTTCTACAGATACTCTCATTGGTTGCATATTTGAAATATTAAATTTTTTATATTTGCTAAAAATTAATTAAATTGTGAATAAAAAACTAATTCCATTAATAAATTTTAAGTTATAATTATATTATATATAAAAATGAACTCTATGGCAAGATAAACAAATATAAATATGTGATAATTTTATATAACCATATACATACATATTATAATATGTAACTTTTTTAACAATATGTAATAATACAAAACTTACTAACTTTATATTTTTCAGTATTTGCATACACTTTTGTGTAAAATACATTTAAATTTGCGTTTTTTTTAAAAAAAAACAGTCGTGTCAGATTGCATCCACTTCAGATAAAACTGCAATTGCGGATGATATAAAATATTGCACAATCTGATTTATTTTTATTATTAAATATTCAATTAATTTTATATTAGCATATTTATTTAATAACATTGATAAGTATACTTATTCGCGTTATTTAATTTCTAAGAAAAGCTATGAGTAACATATTTTTGTCTACCTGTTTGGTTTTGACTGATTTTTTGTAATTTTCAAAAAATCTAACTAGAAAAATAATTTAAATAAAAATTTAGATATATTAATTATTAATACACATTTAAATGATTTTATTTCGTGCTATAAAGGTTATGTAATAAAGTATTGTCAGGTGATTATTTAATTTTTTAAAATGAATACATTTTTAATTCTAAATGATTTAAAAATTGTAAACATTTATGTGTTTATCATACTGCAATATATGTTTACAAGATATAGTTTTTTGTTAAAATATTTTTAATATTTTTTAAAAATATTAATTATAAAAACATACCCAAATTACGTTATGTATCATTTATATATTTCAAATTTTATATTTATTCAATGGTATTTTTATAAATAATGTTCAATAAATAATTTTATATTTATTGATGTATTTTGAATTTTATTAAAAAAAATCCCAATACATTGGCAAGAACTTATATACTTTTTATTTTTGCACAGAAATAATTTTTATTAATGTGATTCATAAAATAGTCAGTTAAATTTTCATAATAGTCTAAAACTGTTTCAAAAGTACAAATTCTTTTTATATATAACTATAGACTTAAAACTTAATAAATGTCATAGGAATAATGGTGATTGTTTTTAGCCCTGTTGAAAATTGTAAAATATTTTTTAAAAAAATATGTAAATTTTGAATTTACAACACTATTTAACAGTAATTTCATAAAAAAAACATTAAATCTCAAAATAAGTGTTTTAGAAACTTAATTCTTATTAATTTAATTTTTTATAGTTATTATTTTTCATTAAAAAAACATTATACATATATGAAATTATTTACATTGATAAAACATGTATTTGTAACATATATTATAATTATTTAAATATACAATATATATTATTCACAATGTTGAAAAATTATGTATTTGGACAAATCACATTAAAAAAATACTGACACTTTAGTATCATCAAAGATATATTTTTTTAAAATTAAATCAATTACTTGTAATAAAATAATTTTCTTAATGTATTTTTGTAAGTTATTATGTAATATTTGACATTATAATTACTTATGAACTGCATGCTCTTTAATATTTTCTTTAAACTGTTTTCTGCCAATTATAACATCAGCATAATGTTTATATTCTTCATACATATCATTAATACTTTGTTCTCCATTTAATACAAGAACATCAGCACCTGGGTTCGATTCTTCTAAAATTAACCATTTGTCATGAATGTCATGAAGCTGTTGTAAATATTCTAAAGTAACTGGAACTTCTTCTGGCCGTCCTCTAGATTTCATTCTATTAAAACATGTTTCTGGCTTTGTTCTAATGTACACTGAAAAAGTTTTACTAAGCACAAGAACTTATATTTTTTTAATAAAAATAGTATTATATAGAACAAAACCTATCAGATCTGTTGATATATCTGCAATTTTTGAAATAGTTTCAAACCACTGCACAAATACTGCATATTCAGGAGTACTTAGATAACCATGTTGATGAGCCATTTCCACGAAACAATGTCTGATAATATCATTAAATTGTATTTATTTTTAATATACTAATTTCTTATTAATAAGATTATACCTATTACTTTGTACCGATCGTTCATATATCTGAGTTGAAATTTTTGAACTAGATGGTGGAATTATCTGAGATTTGAATCGTGTTAACTGTACATAACTTTGGAATAAAAAATTCCATCTATGTATATCACTGTACAGTAATTCTAGAAGGTTGCTTCCATTAACATTTCTCCATTGATCTAATGGTTCCTAGGAATTAAAATGATATTTTTGAATTACATATATTACTATCTATGTAGATATAAAATTATGTTTTTCATTATTGTTCACAACAAAATTATATGGAAAACAATAGCTAAAAAATAGTTTCGTCTACATGCAGTACGATTGAATATACAATTTATTTTCACATCATCAAAATAAAACATTGCCTTTTATCAAAATGTTTAATAATTCATTAAATTTTATTCTAATATATTAATATGTATTTCAATATTAACATGATCACTTCAGAATTTGGATAAAGAAAATTTTTGTTTAATGTTCTTTGACAAAAATTTATCAAAATGTATACTAATAAAGTAAACAATAATCAGTTATTAGTTAATTTCACAAAATCCATCGTATATTGAATATAAATTAATTTATGGATCTGAATTTAGTGATAATATAAAGTACATATAATTACAAATAACACTTACTGCATACAGATCTACATAAGGATATTTTTTAAAATATTGAATAAGAGTTGACTTTCCACTGCCAATGTTTCCTTCCACAAAAACACGGAAAACATTTTTCTTTTTTATAATATCCACATTACTTATCCCAACTTCGTTTCTGATACTACTATTTTGGCATTTTCTGCAAATATAAATTGTCAATTTAAATTTCCCTCTCTTAAATTTTACATTCCAAATGACGTTTGACGTTGAATTGTTATCATGTTAACCTCTCAAGTCAACTTGTGCGATTTAATGTTTTTAATCGCATATAAGATATCAAAAAACAGTAAATAATATGTGGTGGTTTAATAATTTACCTTGGCATTTCCCTTTTGCAGAAGGTATGAATTTTTATTTTAAAATATTTCTGTAAAATATTTAGCATTATAATTGATATTATCTTTTTTTTAAAAAAAATAAATTAATATCTAATTACTATTTGAATTCATTTTTCAAATAATAATAAAAATACATTATTAATTTGAATTGCAAAATAGGAACTTTTCACTACGAACTATCGAGTTGTTTTACTTAGTTATATAGAATTAACGGTGGACGATTGAAATTATTTCGAAGTTGACATAATTGATTTATAATTTATAATGGTTGTTATTATGCATTATCATGTATGTTTATATAAAGTTCAAGATTTAAGAAAAATCTAGAAAAGTTTATTTATATGAATTAACGTGTTTATACAATTTACATGATATATATATATATATATATATATATATATATATATATATATATATATATATATATATATATATATATATATATATATATATATATATATATATATATATATATATATATATATATATATATATATTTATATTTATGATGTACACGTATGTAGAACACATACTTAAGTGTATGCTTTTTTATCACGTTTGTACTTTGTTTTATTATAATATAATGTAAATAAACTCTTACATTTAATCTCATATAAATACATATTTCATCAATTTTTTTAATTACGTATAATATACATTTTCAATGTACTACATTATAAATTTATCTCAAATTAGAAACTTTTATAATTGTTTTTATTAATTTTTAATATTAATAATAATTCAATTATTTTTTTGATATTGTGGCAGATTTATTAAAACACGTATGGATCATGCACTCAACACCGCGAGATTTAATAAAGTGATTAATAATCATCTATTGTTTACTTATTTTGATAACTTACATTTCGATTACTGTATTATTATAGTCAGAGTTCTGCATTATAAAATGTGTTAATTTTAAAGAAGTTAGCATAATTACTAGCTTTTGAAGAATTAACAAAAATGGTTAAAAATTAATCTTGTCCGAGAAAAAAAAAGAACTAATTGATTAAAAATATTTTATAAATGCCTTTAGGAATTGTTGCCTATAATAAATAATTGTAATAGTAAAATGCATATACAATTACTATTGACATGAAAAATATATTTAATAATTTATATAAATAACAAACATATGAAAATTGTTATTAAACTAAACTTTAAGTTTATTACTCCTAATTGATTCATATGTAAGAAAATTCAAGTAAACATATACAATATATATAGTTTATGACACTAATATTGTCTTGTAAACACGAAGAAAAACTGTTATAAGTTGAATATAAAAATGCAAATTAATAAAATGTATTGGTTAATTGCATACATAAACACACACATACATACATACATACATACATATATATATATATATATATATATATATATATATATATATATATATATATATATATATATATCCACAAAATATTATAAAGTTCATTGCACTTGATTAAGAATAATGTTGGATGTAGGTTAAGTAAAAGAAGCATGTTAATTAATATTTTCTTCAAATGTTCGTTTATCCAATTATGATAATCGATTAATTCTGCCTAATAAATACATGAAATATTTTTATTGATAAAATATACAAAAACGTTTTATTTTATAAATAATAGGTTAATAAAGATATTAAATATTTTATACAAGTTGTCTAATAATTATTATTTTATATGTTATGTAGTAGAAATATTCAAAAATTTGAAAAAAAAATTCATGTTCATAGAAGTGAAATATTTTGATTTAAAATGCCTAATTATTTTTTAACTAATTATTTTCAATTAGAAAATTAGATTTACTTTAAGAAATGCTTATTCTAAATAAAAATAGATTTTTTCATTGAAGCATTGTTTAAAAATAATGATTTTTGGATTAAAGTTAAATTTCTTTTCTTTTTTAAAAAATATTCAAATTAAGATATTTTTAACCCTTTGACTATTACGGACGCATATACTCGTCCGGAGAAAGCTATCAGCTTGAATTAGGGATGCATATGTGCCTTTGGCGATTATTCCTATCTCATACACACGATAGAAATATAAGTTTTCTTAGAGAGTCATTTCTATCAACAATAAGCGAATTTTTAAGTTATGGTGTTTTTAAATCTTTTGTTCTTAAATAAATAACATACGTTTGAGAAAATGAAAATATTTTATTTAATGCGGCGTAAATGAAGAATTAAAGTAGCAACTTAGTTGCACGTTGTATAATCAGTTTGTATCTCGATTATGCGGCACGCGAAAAGTATTGTGTCCACAACAATCCGCAATGCATTTAGAACCTTTAAACTTGGAGTGCTTCCCAGTCAAGAAGTTTATAAGAAATAAATGATTTTATATGTTTTTTTTCAGGGAAATTCATTCCAGGAAGTGCAGATATTATGACAGATTATAACAAAGATGGTATTTTTGTACGTGTGTATTATCCTTCAAATTTAAGTGGTAATATTGAGGTAATGCTGTAAAATTAGTATATATATAATAAAAACTTATGCTTGTTTGTTCCTTTATTATTGTACATCACTTAAATTAGAATTAATATTTGTTGACTTTAAGGAATACTATAAACAATGGATACCATGGGTACCAAGAAATAGTTATATTAATGGGTTTTCAAAAGTTGTTTTAGTTTGGAAGTTTATAATTCGTATTGTATTGTGGTTTTATTCAGGTATTGTGTTACAGAAACATTTGTTATTATTTTCCTGATTAGATTTATTAAGAATATATTTTCAATATGTAGGTAAAGCTTATATACCTGCAGTATGCGATGCTAAACCTCTGAATTCTAGAAAAATGAAATGTGTGATAATGTCTCATGGTTTAGGTGCAACAAGATTTATGTATAGTGCTATATGTTCAGATCTTGCTTCACAAGGTTTTTTTATTGCTGTTTTGGAGCACAGGTATTTGTAATGCATATTATCTTGTTTATGTATATTATATATATATATATATATATATATATATATATATATATATATATATATATAATTTAATTTATTAAATTGTTTTAGGGATGATTCAAGTTGTAGCACTTATTATTATGAAAGTGAAGAAAATGTAAAAAAAGATAAGCGTACATTTATTGATCATGTTAGAGTTGGATTTGATGATCGTCATTATGCTGTGAGAAATAAACAGGTGACAAAATTTGTCCAAATATCATTTCAAGACCTATTTTCTGGTATTTATTTTAAGTAATTATGTTATTTATTTGTTATATACTTAAAATAAACATTAACAATTGTATGTATTTTTGCCTTAAAATTTTAATTATTATGACATTTTAACAAATACTTTTAATATTTTTTTAATATTATTGTTTTCCTGTATTTAATAAAAAATAACAAAGTTTTATATATATATATATATATATATATATATATATATATATATATATTTTAATATTTTTTTAAAAAAATATTAAGAAGCCTAAATTTAATAGTAGTATAACATAACATAACATGTAATGTGTTTGTTTCATTTGTATTTTATATTTAATCACAAAACATTTTTTTTTTCAATTGATTGTAATTTACCTCTTTTGAAGTGTATTTTGTGTTAGGTAAATAAACGAAGTGAGGAATGTATTAAAGCAATAAATATGCTTTTTAACATAAATGATGGAAATCCACCTAAAAATATCTTAGAAGACTTACCATCAGATAAATCAACAAAGTTAGATTTACAATGTTTAAAAGGTACATTAGATTTAACTGACATTACCATGATGGGTCATTCATTTGGTGGTGCTACATCCATTCTTACATTAGCAAATGATAAAAGATTGAAGCAAGTATTTCCTTATATGTATTATTGTTAAACATTGCTTTTGAATTATCATTATATTATATTTTAGGCAAGGAGTTCTTTTAGATCCATGGATGTTTCCTATTAAAGAAGTGAAGGAAGTTGAAGATTTGTCACAACCATTATTATTTATTAATACACAAACTTTTCATATAGCATCTAATGTTAAAGCAATGGAAAAATATTTATTACAGTCTGATTTAAAGCGATATATGTATACAATTTTGTGAGCATATTTTTTTATATTCCTTTAATTTAGTTACATACCTCTTATTAGAAGAATTGATAATAAACTAAAAATCATTTATTGAAAATATTTTGTAGTTTAACATTTATTTTTGTATATACTAAAATATAATTGTTTTTTAGACATACTACTCATGAAAATCAGTGTGATACTCCATATACTACAGGTTATTGGTTAAATTGGTTTATGAAAAAATTGTCTCCAGCAGTAGCTACTAAAATAAACAACTGTCTTATTTTGAGATTTTTAAATTCTCAGATTGGTGAGTTCACACATGCATACATGTTGAGATGAAAACATATTTTGTACTAATATATATTTATGTATAACTGACATGTATGCATTAAATTTGTATTTTTTTCATTTAGGATATCCAGAAAATATAGAAAACTGTGAACAGTATTTAAAAACACAAGCTCATAATGTAGTTGAAGGTTTAACCAAACCCTGGGTTTAATATTTTTTTGTTATATAGATATTTATATTTATAAAATGTGTTTTTAATATGGTGATAGAATTAATGAATTAAAAAGATGTTATGAAACTTTATAAAAGTTAAAATTACCATTGTTTTGTATTTTTTATTTTATTGATAAAAATATAATGTTAAATATAATTGAAAAAATTTGTATCCATTTTATGTAATAATTAAAAAATACAGTATTTGGTCACCATTACAAGTATTAATATTGATAATTCAAAAATTAATAAATATTCCGTCGATATTTGAATACTGTATCTAAAAATGTAAGTAATGATACATAATTATATAATGATAACACCGAAAGTAGAAATGGTCTGAGAATTTTGTAAATTTCATTTATAACATCTCTCAGATCTCCGTTCCGAATTAATACTATTAATTCTTTTATTTCTGTGAGAAGATCTAGCATACTGATGACAGTTGAATCTGAAATAATGAAATTGATTGTATTAAAATATATAATGAATTTTACTATTGTGTTTCAGTAAATACTGAGATGAGTTTTATGTGTAAAATAAAATATTAGTATCTTTGTGTAGGTATGAATATATAAGATTTTTATATGTATATAGAGAATTTAAAATTTCTCAATGTTAAATATTTATATTCAGCTATATATCTCAATTTTTCAACATTTCACTGCACGTTTATTTAATCGTACTTTTTATTTTTTTTAATAATTTAGTTTCAAAAATCGATTATTTGTAGTTTATTAATATTAGACTGATAATGACAAATTTATAATATTTCTACCTATCTTAATTTCTTTATCACTGAAAATCACTTGTAAAAAGTTATTTGAACTTGTCACTAAAAGTTCTATTTCCTGCACATTTTTTTACAAAACCATTTAGTAAAAAATATTAACATGTATTTGATTCACGAAGTTATTTTAATAAAAAATATACTATCTAAATAACATATACCTAAATAAAATTATGGTACTTTTTTGAAATTTAATTTATAACTTACTAGAGTTATTTTCTTCATTTTGATCTGAAGCAGATACTAGTGCAATTAATACAATAATTAAAAAAAATATTCCACACTTCATTGTGGTAAATATTTGTGAAATAAAAGTTAGCTTTGTTTATATACTATTCTGTTGTAGAGTAATTATAACAAATATTAACAAATTATATCTATATTGTAATTACTGATATGTTTTGTTAAATTGCTTTGTCAATGAAGCTGTCTCACACACACATATGCATATACATATATATATATATATATATATATATATATATATATATATATATATATATATATATGTGTGTGTGTGTGTGTGTGTATGTAAGGTAAGCATATATATTTATTTATTATAAATATGTATATTTATGTGGGTGTACATATGTCACAGGTACCTATAAGTATCTACTTGTATGTGTTTTTAAAGATAATAACTTCTGTCAATGTTATTTTTTAAATGTATTTTTTTCTTTGCATTTCTATGAGTCATTTGATAATAAAATATTACATTAAAAAGGACTATTATCAATATTACTCTCTGTTTTTACGCATATTCACTTTAAAATTACTATTTGTGAATGTATAACATTAGCTATGAATATGTGTTTAATTACAAAATGTTTATTTTAAAATAAATTAAAGAAAACATTTTTACTGTTAACAAATTCTGAAATAGATTTAATATCTGAATATTATTTTATATTTAAATCTTTCGCGTTTTGTTTTAATTAACTATAAATTAGTTAACAAACAAAATATAAAAGAGTCGAATAGAATGAAATTTATAGAAATGTTAAAAAAATAAATAATATGTAATTAATTAAAAAAAAGATATATTTCACACCAGAATTCATATAAATAACTTATTTAATATTAAAGTACGAATTTTTACTATTAATTCAGCTATTTTTTAAGGTGTTTGGCAGGAAAAATTTTGTTTCATAAGACAGTTAGGGTTGTATAAAGAAGTATTTTTGTTTTGGTAATTATAAAATAATTAAACAGATTTTTTTTAAATATGATATATTCTTAATTTTCTATAAGTTACAATGTGAAAAGTAGAAAAATCTTAAAATTCACTATTTTTTTAAAGAAATTGCTTAATTGTACTCGAATGCAAAAGTCGGGTGGTAACGCACAATCTATGCGATTTTTTGCCAGGTGATTAGTTGTCACGTTCGAACTTGGAAGTCAGCTGACCGTTCGGAATTCCTGCGACCATTTTTGGACGGCGACTACTTGGTTTTGCTGGACTCTGAGCGGTTGATCACCTATTTGAGACTTTTGCTACCTTTTTTAACTGCAATCTACCTATCTTGGCGGTTAAAAGCGTCGGTAATTAGTCGCTTCTTGATGCTTTTTAGATCACAATTGGCCTAATTTGAGCGTATTTTGTATTATCGGACAAGCGATCAGTATTCTTGAAGTTTTTGAACACTATTTGTCTGTAATTCTTACAAAGTTAAACAAAGTTTGCTCATTTTTCAAGTTATAAGTAAAAAAATTATATAGAATTTAATTTGTACTATACAGTGAGTTTTCAAGCACTTTTTACGGTTTAAGACACATGATTTATATATACCAGTGTATTGTGCATTTTTTTAATTATCAAGGTAATCATTTTTATTATGTAATTTTATTAGTAATGGATATAATAAATAATTGTTATTTTTATTTTGTTTGATGAAAAATATAATGCCAATTACTTTTTTCAGCAAAAATTTGAATAATGTTATTGTTTTGTTATATAATATCAACTTTTTTATGTTTAGTATGTTATTATCTGGGACACATTTAAGCTTTTCTTTAATACAGTAAAAGTATGGTTTTTGAATTTCCGATGATAGTAGATATTTTATACTATCTGGAATAATATATTTATATTTTTGTGATAATTATATAAATTAGATGACTACTACAAGAGTTTTTTTCTAGAAACTATCTATCAACTATAAAATAATTTGACTAGTCATTTAATGATTGAATATGATAATGCATCATTTTACTACATTGTCTATGAATTTATTTTCTTGAGACTAAATATTTTAACGTTTTACTAAAAAATTAGCAATCGAAAGATATTCACTTTTATTTATTTAAAAAAATCTATAAATTTACTAGATTTTGAAATTTCTCAAAATATTCAATATTTTGAGAAATTTTGAAAATTTTGAAAAATTTTGAAAATTTTGTAATTTTTGAAAAAATTTGAAAATTTTAAAAATTTTGAAAAATTTTGAAATTTTTGAAAAATTTTGAAAAATTTTAAAAATTTTGAAAAATTTCTAAAATTTTGAAAATTTTAAAAAATTTTGAAAATTTTGAAAAATTTTGTAAAAATTTTGAAAATTTGAAAAAAAATTTTGAAAATTTTGAAAAATTTTAAAAAATTTTGAAAATTTTTGAAAATTTTGAAAATTTTGAAAATTTTTGAAAAATTTTGAAATTTTGAAAAAAATTTTTTGAAAATTTTCAAAAATTTTCAAAATTTTGAAAATTTTCAAAATTTTGAAAAATTTTGAAAATTTTGAAAATTTTGAAAAATTTTGAAAAATTTTGAAAATTTTGAAATTTGAAAATTTGGAAAAATTTTCAAAATTTTCGAAAATTTTAAAAAATTTTGAAAATTTTGAAAAATTTTAAATATTTTGAAATTTTTGAAAATTTTGTAATTTTTGAAAAATTTTGAAAATTTAAAAAATTTTTGAAAATTTAAAATTTTCAAAAATTTTCAAAATTTTCAAAAATTTTTAAAAAAATTGAAATTTTTGAAAAATTTTGAAAAATTTCGAAAATTTTGATTTTGAAAAATTTTGAAAATTTTAAAAATTTTTGAAAATTTTGTAATTTTTGAAAAATTTTGAAAATTTTAAAAAATTTTGAAAATTTTGTAATTTTTGAAAAATTTTGAAAATTTTAAAAATTTTTGAAAATTTTGAAAAATTTGAAAAATTTTTGAAAATTTTGAAAAATTTTGAAAATTTTCAAGATTTTGAAACTTGAAAAATTTTGCTAAATAATATTGATAATTTTTGAATAGGAGTATTTCTTGCGTTTTGGTACGTTTTCTAATTTACCGAATGGAATATAGGTATTAAAAAAATGTCATATCCATTAGATAAAAGAATATTTTTCTGTAACTTTTTACAAATTTTCTCATTAAATAGCTATCTTGCAGGTCTACTCCATCCATACCATCATTGTAATCTAAAACTATATTAGGTTTTGTAATGTTCCCATTTTGGTCGGTATAATTTCTACATTTTTTCTTTTTTGTTGTAATCATTTCTGCTTTGGAATGTTTTGAAGAAAGCAAATATATATCTTTTTTGTCCTTTATTTTACAGCTAAGATACCATTGCAAGATCTTAGCATTAACCAGATTTCGACTCACACAACTTTTTATATATTACACAGAAACGTGCCCGTTTTGACGGATTAAGTTGTTTGTATTTATTGTGTTTTATAGTTACTTGATTATTATTCAATGAAAATATGTAAAATTAATGAAGTTCTACAAAAACGCACTTGTATGCCTTCAAAACAGAAGTGTGACACTTGCTAACTGAACTCCGATGTTATTTTAACTTAAAAATTATACGACGTGCTATGCACGTCATATGGGCATTTGGTACAGATAGCAGTTGACGTGCACAGCACGTCATTCCAATGCAACTGGCTAATAAATTTATTTTATTACCATAGGAACATTTATCTGTGCACGAGATTGATATCCAACTGAACTTCCTACATATTTGAACAACATTTTAATAGTGTTCTGTTAAAACTATTTTTAAATTGATATTAAAAAATATATAGTTTTAATATTTTTATATTAAATGATTAATACGGTTTTATACGATATGATTTTTTAGATTTTAATTTAATTTTGATTTATGGTTTAGATGTTTGTATAGATTTATAGTTTTAATTTTATGACGCCTGCTTTTCAGTGAAAATAAAATATGGATTTTAAGAAATAAATATATTTATTAATAAATAAGCTTATTTATTTGTAAATAAATAGCAGTAATTTTATACAAAACTACTGTTATGAACATATTATTTTTATACATATTTATTGGAGTCTATAAAAAATATATACATTACATAAAAACTAATAATTATAAAATAATTTTCTGAAGATGTATGAAACGCGTGTTAAAATGAGTGGAATGTGGAAACTACAGTTAAAATTACAAATCCTAATATAAATATTATCAAAAATGAAGTTTATAATTAAATATAATTTTAACTGTAGTAAATGATATTATTTAATTTATCTAAGGATAGAAGTTTTGTAATGCATCGCCATATAAAGAATTGTACGAGTCTCTTAAAACTAATATATTTGTCGGTTTTCCATTAAACGTAAAGGGATTAGGGAGATTATGAACAGTCGATTCTGGTTTCGGTTTTGGTGTTGGTTTTGGGGCTGGTTTTGGAGGTAATGGTATAGCTGGAAGTGCTGCTGGGAAAGAACTTGACCATTGATAAATATTATCAGGTTTTCCATTAGCGACAAAACTAATAGGCAGATTGATAAACGGATTTGAAGTAGGCCCTAACGGAGATACAGATGGAGGTTGTGATACATATCCTAATCCAGGAACAAACATATATGGGGATGGGGGAAGTCGAATATAATATATGGGCGAGTTATGTGGTCTTGAAAACGATCCTCTTGATAAAACTTCATTTCCTGCATCTTCAATTTCTGAATAATCGTTCAATGTGTCGATATAATCGTTTTGTGGAAGTATGTCATAGTAGGGATATTGTTTTCCAGTTCGAGTTTGAGTGGATGCTGAATTTTCAGTTTTGGCTGTTTCATTTTCACTAGAATCTGAATTTCTCGATGTTGGGGCTGCTTGTAAGTGTGATATTAATAATAATGTTACAGTGCATCTTATCGCAATTTGAATAGCTGACATCTGTAAAAAATGTATAAATAAAATGTAAATTAAACAGTCATATTACTTTAATATATATTGTAAATATAATGTGTTTTTTTTTAAAAAAAAATTATACAAAATTTAAAATTCTATATTTGAATTTGGTAACAATCAACAAAGATTGATTAGAATTTAAAAATGTTCACCAGATTTGAAATAATGAATTTATATTAAAAACCATAGATTATATTTTAAAATAGGTTATTAATTTATTTCTGTATATTTAAAAGGTATAGCAAAATGTATATATTTATTTATTATATTTAAACGTGTTAATTATTATTTTCAAAAACAGACTTCTCCGCGGTCTTATTGATAGAATTATAAATAATTTTTGACATGTTTAAATGTTTATTCATCTAATTTGATAATATTTCTAAAAGATGAGACTTCTGTTATTGAATAATTAAGTTTACACATTTACGACATACATATGCATACACATATCTATGTATGTACAAATATATTCGCATATGAATGTATATACATAATAATGTGACATTTTCAATATAAATTGTAATGCAATATATAATCTTTAATAATGAAAGAAACATAAGTCTATAAACATTGATATAACAGTAAAAAGACAGAAAACAGTATTTGCTTTTAACTTATTAATACTATATAAGTTGTTAGTTAAAATCTATTTGATAGCCATATGTCTGTATTTACAATATTTTATTTCGTTTATAATTGACCTTTAATAATGACTTTTATTTGGTTAAGTTAATTTATATTAATTAAATATATGGATCATTTATCCTTCAATAATTTAAATGCTTTTTTTAACTATTGTCAGTTTAGTACGTATTAGAATATATATATATATATATATATATATATATATATATATATATATATATATGTATATGTATAAACATACAATACGTACTTGTTAACAATTTTATTATAAAATTTTTTAAAATTAATTTCTATCTTGTTCAAAATAGTTTTTTTTTTGTTTATAAACATCTATATATTAATATTTTATTGTTAACTAGTGTTTGTGTATTCGGGTTTTAAAGGTTAAAAGACCAAAAATCCGAAAATATTTATTTTATTTTGTTTTGGAGAGAATTGAAAAAATTAAATAATTTTTAAAAAGCAAAGAAAAATGATTAGGTTAATAATTGAAACAATGAAATAATGAATTATATAGATTTTAGTAAGAAAATTTCATACTGATATCAATGTTCGTTCTTGTAAATTCAAACATTTTCTAATTTAAATGTATATCAAGTAAAATAAATTTAAATGATAATATGTATTTTTGAAACATCTGTTCTGTATTGTAATTTCATTCAACATAATATTTGAGTGACTTTTAGAATTTAAATTATTTCCTAGACAATCAATTAGAATTCATATAACGTTTTGGATTGCTTTATTTATGCAGAATACGTTGTATATCAACAAAATGTGATAGTTGCCAAGTGTGTGAACGTAGTAAAACAAGATCGAAAATAAATCTTCATAAGACTTATCCATTTTTAATTTTAAGAATACGAAAACACGATAATAAATAATTAATATAAGTTAAAGTAGAAAACACAATATTTAAAAAATACATATCATTTATTGTATTTAAGTGTAAAACATTAAAAAGATACAAGTGTGTAGATTTTACAAAGCATGTAATGGATATCTAATTATCAGTTCCGTTGTAAGTATCATATGTAGTTGAGAGGATAGGGAGAGTTTCACGGTAATATATTTTATACTAAATAGAAAATATATTTAAGTATAAAAATTATAATGTAACATTAATATTATGGTGACAGATGAGTGTAGACAACGGTAACTGGTCAGACGTAGTGTGATTTAATTAAATTGCTTTTAGTATTCGTCAGTTAAAAGCCAACAAAGTCAATAACCTGTGTAGTGAAAACGATGAAAGAATTATAAATAGAAAATGTCAAATTTTCAATTAGTATATATATATATATATATATATATATATATATATATATATATATATTGTTATAGCATTATTACATTGTATAAGAAAGTAAAAAGAAAATGTTAATTCTATAATAACAAATTTAAGGGGAATTAAGATTAACGTAAATTAAAAAAAACATTTTTCATAAAACTCGTTTATTCATACACGTGTATGTTTTACATGTCTGATAATAGTCACATGTATTATTAGTATATATATATATATATATATATATATATATATATATATATATATATATATATATATATATATATATGTAATATAAATTAAATAATATGTATATTAAATATTATTTTACTAGAGTTTTTTCTTACAAATAGCCTTGTAGTTAATATTAATTACACTTGTATTAAGGAATATTTGAATATTTTTATAATTATATTTGAAAATTGTTTTATTACCTTAATAAATGAAATAAGCGGTAATACTATATTTCCGGAAATATTTATTCACGAATGTGTTAATAATTAAATAGTATCAATAGATAGATTTGTTTCATATTGTTGATAAGAATGGTTTATTTTTAATTAAACATATCTATTTTTTTTAGAAAAAATAAATTATGTAAATTACTATTTACACTATTTTTTAATTTATATAAAAATATTTTTTTCATTATCAAACTAGTAATGACATTTTTAAACGCATTATGAAAGTTTACATAGTGATAAGGAAGATTTTTAAGGAATTAAAATTAGCCTTAAGAGTTTTATATATCCATGGCACAAATGAGACTGAAAGATGTATACCGGAACTGAAGGTTATATCCTTTAATCTCATTTGAGCCATCCTCTATTTCTCTGAATATTTATATGTACTTTTTTTTTAAAAAAATCAACTTTTATTTTCTCATACGTTTATATTTATTATGTTTATAATACGAACTTGACCTTCATATTCAGCTTTTTCTTTAATGCCCTAGTTTGTTTATATGAAAATTACTCGTTTTATATGGATATATATATGTTAAATTTAACAAGAATATAAAATAGACAAAAACATGTTTCGCATGGCATTTTTGGTATAAACATATCAAATAAAATCGTATGTAAAATCCATTTGACAGTATCAACGACCGTTTTCACTGACCTGAACATATGGTATAGCGAAATCAAACACGTCCAACTAATAAATCGAATGTAACAGTTGTTCATTGCTCGTATTACATTATTCATACTGTCGAAAATGAAAACCGAAAATATATTTAAGATTACGTTTCTTTTGTATTCCTACAAGGCTATTTATATTCGGGTCATGACGTTAGACGTTCTTTAATTTATTTATACTCGTCAATGGAAGTTTTTTTCACATTTTGTTATTGGATTTTTTGTAATATTCTTAATAAGTCAGAAGTGGTGCACGTAATTTAATTTTAGATGTCTAGTGTATTTATATAACTCAATTTGTTTGCCCAGTATATATATATATATATATATATATATATATATATATATATATATATATATGTATGTATGTATGTATGTATGTATGTATGTATGTATACAACAAATGTATATGAACATTTCAGGAAGAATTTATTGATGAGTTCTTAATAAAAAAAATCATTTTCATTACGACAATTTTATAAATAACATTTTAATTTTAGTAAGAAATTGTTCATATTTTGGTCTTTAAAAAAGATACTATTTTTAAATAAATGAATTTAAATTAGTTGATATCACTGAATATTTTTTAATTTACTATAACTTTTCTTCTAAAATTTAAAATATAAATTAGTATATAGGCTATTTTAAAAACATTATGTAATAATTTTTAATAAACCTTCCACTTGATTCTTTTTTTAAGAGACATTACTATAAAGCCTGAATTTGAAATTTTGTTATACAACTAATAAGTGCTTTATTAATTTTAATTTAAAAAATTGAATTATATTAAAAATTTAAAATTTATTTCATTTTGTGTAAAATTTCATTGCATTTTAATATTATTGTGTTCTTATCTATTAGCAAATGAAGTTAATTAGGGTAAAATAATATAGTTGTGTAATGATTATCGGAGTCAAATGCTGATAAAAAACATCAATTATAAATTACTCATATGAGTAATTAAGTTGATGTAAGTAATTGTATGAAATAATTATAGATGAATTAAATTCATTTAGAAATGATATTTTTATTTAAATTTTTACTATGGTATTTTTTTATTTTTTTAATAAAATAACATTAATTTAATTTACTTCAAACTCTAAGATACAAAAAGAATAAAATTGAATTTTGTTTGAATTTGATTTATTTTCATTATTAATACACACACACACACACACACACACACACACACACACACATATATATATATATATATATATATATATACATTTATAAAAATCATTCAAATATAGAAAACAATAATAAAGAAGACATGAGATAATAATTGTGATTTTTTTATTTTTGTAAGAATTATCACTTCTAGTCACGTTATATTATTATTTATTTGTGTTTACTAAAAAATAAAATATTTTACGGTTTAAAGTAAAATTAAACTTCTATAATTTAAATAGAATTATGTAGAATTCATTAAATATCTTTTACATTAGTTATATAATTTAATTAATAAAATAAAGTATAAATAAAAAAAATATAAAATATATGATCAAAAAATAATTGTTAAAATTTATTTAGAAAATTATGAAATTAGGAAGAGTATATAAAAATTCAAATCTAAATATTATTTTACTAATGTTTAAATTCTCTTCAAATGATATAGAATTGAAAAGTTTCTAAAATAAAATATTGACAGATAAAAAATAATTAAACGTTTCGTCATAGATTGAGAAATTATTTTTGAAAGAAGTTGAAAATCGATTAAGATATATCTTATTTAGTTGATAACCTTCTTAAAAGTGAACGAAATAATGTCGATTAATATAATGCTTTACCATAAAAAAATGTATAAAATGTTCAACTGATATGCGTTAAAATTAATTTCCGTTTGTAAAGTGGATATAGTAAAAGTATCAAATAAACATTTCTAAAATAAAATAAAACAATTATTTAATCATGACATTAATATATTAATAACGTCTATATTAACTGTGTTAGTGTGTTATTAAATTTGACATAGATGCTTATTAAAATTCATGTTGGACATATGTAACTTATTGATAGAGATGTAATTATTGATTGTTTTGTGTGATTGATGATTATCTTTTAAATTTTTGGTATTTGTCTAATGATCATAAATTATAGTGAATGATTGTAAAATATATTGTAATAAGTGGTTATATTATTTAATTTCGTTAGTTTTTTTGTCAATTAAATATTTTTAAATTGTTGACCTTTAAAAATCAATTTATGCTTTTTTTAACAATCACATCACATTAAATTAGATCATCCTTCAATTCGAAATATTTTAGTATAGAATTTTAAGAGAGAATGGATATCAACAATATTTAATTAATAGTCATTTAATTCTAAAAATAATAGAATTGTTAAATAATGAAGTCTCTTATGAAAATACATTAGCTTAGTTTAAATTAAAAACGTGCAAGTTATTGAAAATTATAGGTAAATAATGAAAATAATAATAGATTAAATATTTATTATTTTAAGAAGTACAAATTGTATTTTTTCTTATAGGTTAATTTTATTTATATTCTATGTTTGTATAGATTTATAAAATTTTTAAAAGACACTTTGATGACGTTCAAAAATTAAAAATTTGAAAGGAATTATAAACAAAATTACGTTTATTAATAATTGTTTTTAATGTTAATATGAGAGAGTGAAAAATGTTGTTTGAAGTTTCAATAATTGCTTTTTTTGAAATGTTTTTTTTTTCAAAAAAAGAGGACTCTGTCTCTTTATTATATATATATATATATATATATATATATATATATATATATATATATATATATATGTAAATGAATTTTATTGTATATGTATTATAATTATTATTACATATAGAAAGAAAATAAATCAATACTCTGTATTATTTTTAGATACATAAAAAGTATATTATTTCTGAAAAAAGCAAAATCATTTTGCTGTATGCAGGAAATGACAGGAAATATTCGTATTAAATATATTTTCTAATTAGAGTGACTATGTTATTAATAACTTTTATTTACCTTCATCAGTTTATTTAATCAGTTCATGTGCGAGTAAACATGCTTCGATAATATTGTTTTTTTTTCAATTTCCTGTATTACTTAATGGTTTATATTGAAGTAAGTTAAGTTATATCTGTCATAAATCATGGTTTACATTTATGAACTAATTGAACTAATAAAATGATGTTAGGTAGCATGTTTCCTTTGAAAAGAATTTTTCTTTCCTTTTACTTTCCTTTGTACAGAGGTGGATGTTAAATAGTTCAAGAGACGTGTAGTTGATTAATACATATGCATTTCAATTCATGCTTATGAAATGTCAACTTTTTTTCAAAAAGTTAATTGGAGAACTTAATTAGAACATATTAGTGTCTAAAATAAACGATAATAGCATTTAGAATAAGTATATCATAATTAATGTCTTTATTGAAATTATAATAATTTAGATATCGTTGAAAAATGTTTATATATATATATATATATATATATATATATATATATATATATATATACAATTTAATATAATATTATAAGAAAAATAAACTGTAATAAGCAATCTGATAAATTTAATTTTTAATATTTTTTTATTTTATATTATTATTTATTTTAGAAAATTCATATCATATTAGTTATAAAAAATTAGTAACTTATAATAAATATATAAATATTTCTGTATTATTTTCAAGTTTTTATTCGGTTAATTAATGTAAATGATAATGAAAATGAGATGGTTTTTAAAACATTTACCGTAAGTAAGAACAAATCTGTTATATTATAAAAAAGAACTAAATCCAAAATTGGCAAACTTGTTTTAATTCTAATGATTTATAAGAGTGTTATTTTCTTATATTTCTTAAATTTAACTGTTGTTTTCTTTTAACTCTTACAGTTGAAAAACATTGTAAAAAATTAATTAGTTCAATGAATCGATTTTAAATTGAATATTACCTTTTAGCATACTGAAAGTGTTTTTTATAACTTTATTGTACTTTTGTAATACTATTGTAATGTTTGTCTAATTAAAAATTTGATTAAGATGACTTACAAATTATATTTATAAGACAACATTTTTTTTAATAAAATTACAAATTATATAAAAAAGTACTACTTAAGATTTCAAACAATGATAATTAAATGCTTTGGAGGCAAATGTTCTAAATATATTACTGTAAACAAATGTAAGTGTATATTTTATGAAAGAAAAACGAAAGTAATTTTCTGAAAGTGATAAAAAACAGCGTAATTACCGAAATTAGTTTTAGATTCAATAAAAACATTGCGAAAATAAAGTTCAATTAATTTAGTGTAAGAAAAAAGATGTAGTTCGAGACAAATATTAAACAATGTAAAAACTGCAACGAACGTGATAGATATTTCTGAACAGATTCGGTTATTGCTGTTGATTGGTCAGTAGAGCGTAATAAAGAAGCACGCGCGTGCTTGAATTAAGTATGAAATTATGTATAATGAATGCTAAAAGTGCAGAAATCGATAGTCACGACGTGGAAAAAAAAACTAACCCGAATTTGTAACCTAGATATGTGGAATATTGTTAAGTGCTATTGAAAGAAATATTTCGGAACGTCTCAGTGACAGACGATGCTTAAGTATTTACTTTTTAATGGATTGTTTTTGTTTTTGTACGTATTAATAAATACGTGTGCCATCTGTGGAGTGTTTGTGACGTATAATTTCATATGCTTCGAAGATAAACAAGAAAGTGGACCAAATAGTTTGGATTTTCACTGCAACTGAATTTATACCTCGTGGCTGAAAAACATTCAGTACTCGGAAATACGATTAACTGAATCAAATTATACTGTTTTTATACGTTTTAAAAGTTCTTATAACTAGAAATACTCATTCTTCTTATTTTATTTAACTCGAGTATATTTTAGAAAATTACTGTTTTTTTTTTTATTTCGTAAATATTTTACGAATATATATATATATATATATATATATATATATATATATATATATATATATATAATATATGTATTAAAATTAATTATCACCATCAGTAATGTGAAAGATTGAGTTTGATTTCCAATTGAAGAGTTATCTCTAAGTTGAGGATTGAGCATGAGATGACAAAACTTTATCTTGTAAAAATTCTTACAGAACTAACATTCTTAGAGAGACTAAGGCGTTATGATGGTTATAGTGCCTAGGATATAATATATGTATATTGAAATTACTCAAAATAATTTAAAGCAAAAAAATCGTAAAGTATTATAATTATAATATCGTGGCTAGTATGTGGATCAGGTTGTTGATTAATAAACTTAATGTAAATAAAAGCTCATTACTTAAAGTAATTATTATTAAGAAAGTGGTTGACTATAGAAATTAATGTATTTAATTTTGACAGATTGAAAAAATGATCAGTGAAGAAATCACAATTAGATAATAAATAAGTTTAACTCTGTAATTTGATAATAAATAACAAATATTCCAAATTTATAAAAATTTGTTCGAAATTTAATATTTTTTATAAACTATATAGTTTCGTTTTTAAAAAATATTTCAAGGTAAAGTGTTATTTTGGAAATTTAAAAAAATCAAAAATATATTTTTAATGTAGTTTTTTTACGACTAGTATATATAAATGCTATGCGACCTTAGTGTGTTTACTGAAATGTGTCAATGAAAATTGAGTAAAAAAACTAACTCGTTAAATTAAAGATTAAAAGCGAAACGAATATTTCTGAGAAACTAAGTTTGATTTCACACTCAATCAATAATCAGTGTAAAAAATTAGCCATTACGTTTTTGTATTTCTTTTAGTTAACTTTATAGAGATATCAAGTAAGATATCGTGTTTATGCAAATAACAACAATGAATTAGTGTGCAGAATTTAAAAATAGATTTAAGTTATGTACAAATTTGGTGACATATATATATATATATATAATAGAAAATATATTTCATTATACAATGCCTTATAATTAAATATAATAATGTTTCAACATATAATTATATCATACATAAAATATATTAGGAAAATTTTATTTAAGTAATTTTTGTTAAGCTAAAATAGAAGATAAGATCATTAATTATATGTTAGAGTTTTAGGATTGAATTTTTTTGTATGTTATTTACTTTTGTTGATTACTATTTGTGAAAAAATATAAACAAAAAAGTTTTAACTACCACATGTGGCTAAATTTTGTGACATATTTTACAATTTATTTAATGTTATATAGAATTGAAAAAATAAATTATCATTAGTAGTTTAATATAAAATATCATAATTTATATTGCAGATTAATTGAGATTGATTTTTTTGGCAGTATCAAAGATAAGGCAGTATCAATTGTAAACTGTAGATAACATAATCATCTATAAAGAATATAAAAAATGGATGATGGATTTAAGATAATATATTGTATTAATTACTTTTTGTTACATACTATATTCATAAGACAGATATTAATTATCAGTAATTATTAGATAAATACGAACTATTTTTTACCGTCCTTAAAAAATATAGATCTTGATCAAAAGATTGTTTGTACAAGAATGTAGATTAATATAAAATTAAATAACCTTTTTAATAGTGATTAAGAACAAAATGGATATTTGTAACGTATTTATGTTACACACTTATATTTAAAATTAATTACTATGCCTTTAATACACGACAATTATTTAAGATGTACTTCATATATTTTTATAAATTATATACATTGTTAAAGATGATAAAAAATAATGATTATTTTTGATTTATTTTGGAAGTACATATGAATGTACATATTAGTAAAATATTAAAAAAATAAACGATCAGAAACGTTCTTTTAATAAATTTTCATTAACATAAAACCATTTGGTATAATGCTTTAATATTCGTCGTTTAATATTAAATAAAACCTCTATCTCTCTTTCTGTATTATATGTTAATCAATCACTTAAACATTTCTTTATTAACATAACAGTGATTCAATAATTATAAATGAATTAAACGAGAATGCATCCGTTATTAATTAATCATATGAATAGAAAGTGAGTTAGATAATAGTTTACTTTAAAAGTTCATTAATTATCTTACAAAAAATATAACAAAAAAGAATTAATTGTTCAATTAGTCAAGTTCGGTAAAAAGTCTCATTACAAGTTTTTAACAGGCAATCAATTGTATAGTTATTGGTGTGTTTAAACACCTTATATTACACTTTCACTGATATTATTATTAAAAATTAATCTATCTTCAGAAACTTGTTTGGAAGTGATGTGGCCTGAAGGAGAATCACTCAACACGTGTTGCACCTAGTTTAATTCAATAAAGAATACTCGAAGCTACTCATTTTCGTTACATTGTATATCATTAGAGTGGTACACATTAAATAGTAATTATTATTACAAAAAATAACACCTCAAATGCTATTCTTAAGTATATATTTAACGTTTGAAATACCACACACAAAGGTATTTGACACCTTTTACTATGATATTAATGTCATTTTTTTACCGACAAAGTGCACGCATACTTAATTCATGTTTGGAATATTCCTTTTAAAGGAATTCCAATGTTTATTTGAATTTAAGTTTTGTGTACATAACATGAATATATATATATATATATATATATATATATATATATATAAATAAGTTGTTTTATTCTGTCATGGAATGTTCTCTTTTTTTAATGAAGTTGATAGTTTTCATGGGAAAGAAGAAGAAGTTAAATTCATATGATTTTTAAATTATGTAAATAATATTTTAACGAAATTATAGAATATAAAATAAGAATTAAAAACTTTGTTTTAAATACAAATAATGGCTTAAACATATCAAAATATTAAGTTTAACTGATTTTTCTAGGGAACTTAGATTGGAAAAAATGTAAGATATTTATTCAACAGTAAATTGTTAAAGATTGAATGAATATAATGTTACAGTTTTTAATGAAACTGTCAACCCAAAAAATATATGATAATAACATTTTGTATTTTCAATGCATATATTAAATGAATTAGAATGAAATAAAATTTCTTTTAACATTTTTTGGATCTAGAAAAAAATCAATGTTAGTAAATAAAATATATTTATAAATGATGTATGGTAAGATTTAAATATAATATTTTTGATTTTATTAACAATATTTCAATATAGATTTATAAATAAATTTCAATTCTTTTACAAACTAAATTTATCAAATAATTTTTATTTTATTTTGTATGTTTGTGTGTAAGAAAAGAAAGAAAATTAATAGATGTGTGTGGTTATATGTCTATATACATTAACATAAGTAATTATATAGCAATAAAGACTTGCATATTAGCTTGTTTATTTGAAGTAATTTTTCAACCATTAATGTTTGAATCATTAATAATAAATGCAAGTTAATGAAGTAGATTTAACTCAAACTATAACGAATTTATAATTCATGTTTTAATTAATACATACACTTTTTACATATATATCTATATATATATATATATATATATATATATATATATAATTTTTTTTACATATACGTAATGTATTGCATTTAAATTCCAAGTAAATTTAAATAAATGCCGACATTAATATCTGATAATGAATTATTATTAGGTTGTAAAAGATTATTCTTTTTTAGAGTTATTTCCAGCAGTTTTAAAATTTCCAGTTATTTTAATAGAAATTACATATAGAGTTTTTTATTTTTGTTAGTTTTGATTGTGAACATTTTAAAAATATTTGTATACATATATATATATATATATATATATATATATATATATATATATATATATATATATATATATGTATGCGAGTAAAAATGAGAGATAGTATGTGTGTATGTATGTATGAAATTGTAAAAAATGTGTATCTTGTAATAATTTATTTTTAAAGTACTTAATGAAATATATAATTAAATAAATAAAAATCATGTACACACACACACACACACACACACATATATATATATATTATATTTTAAGATTAAAAAAAATCAGTGTAGCAGCTTTGTGTACAAATTTAGTAATTGAATTGAAATCATTTTTTTAAAACTATTCTTGTTTTAAACTACAAATTAATTATTTCATTATTACTGGCAACAGGAAGAAATAACCTCAAAACTAAATTTACACTATATGTAATAAACTACTCTTCTAGTTACAATATTTGTAAGTAATAGTAGTAATAAAAAATGAATATAGAAGTAAATATTTTTTATTAATAATCGAGGACACAATTTCCTGAGACTGTAACGAACTTTTGATGTCATTCTTGTCACTTTTTGTCATCATTGTAATGACATGAGAAGATTATTCATAGAATATATTCTAAAAATGTTGTATTACTGTATCTACTGCTCATTGTTTAATATACATTGTACGTGAAAGATTTGATATTGTTTGTAATACAGTTACGCAGAAGTGAATTAAATGTAATACAATATACCTCACACAAAAATAAAATACAGAATTTATATGTGTCGTCTGCAGTGTTTTTTTAAATGTCTATTCGTCTACTATTGTTATTAAATGAATGTAATTGTACAAGTAGCGGAATAATGTAAGAGAATAATTTAACGGAAGCCCTTAATTTCATTTAAATGAAGACATTAAGAGTAGTTTGATTGTAGTTGGTTAAATTATTTGGGAAACAAAAGTAAACGTGAATGTTGACACTGTTCAAGGTATAAATATTTATAGATGCATGTTTACACTGATGCACGCAAAGATATATGCATAATTGTGCATAATTTTAAAATATATATGTATATGTGTGTATGAAAATAATTTTAGAATGAACTTGATATTCGGCTAGTAAGACTAATAAAAGATATAGTCTATTATGTAAAAATGCCATCAAAAATAATATAGAGTGATTAAAACTGTAATAATAATTTAGTTAAAAAATTTTTTTTAAAAGATGATATAAATATATAAAAATATAATTTATTTTTCAGAACTATGGTAAGAATAAATTAAGCAAGATGATTATTCGATCTTTAGAAATGGAAATAAAAGACTGGAAAATGTTTTAAAATTTTATATTTATTTTTAGTGTATTTTTATGACATTCACTATTTTTATGATAAACTATTATAAGATTAATTATATTTAATATGAATATTAATCGGATTTCCATATACAAATGTCAAATATTTGAATAAATATGAATTATTTGATGTGCTTGTGGCTAGTACGTTAGCCTGCTGTTCAGTGTATCATGTACTCTAGTTGTTTGCTTTTGGCATATTTTATTGTTGAGAAAGTCTCTATTTAATCAGATTCGATTTTAATAATAGTATAAAATAAAAATTGTTTAAGGTGTTTTCATAAAAAAATCTATTAAAAAATTATAAACGTTTTTCAATATATTCATTCAGAAAAATATGAAAGTACTTTTTTATAATTCTACACAAAATTCTAGAATAAAATTAATATAAAAATATATTTATGAACATATGTAATATATTATTTGAGAGAGTTAAATGTGATTTATGATTTTTTCATATATACTACTAATCTATTCAAACAGTTTTTTAAATAGTTTTATTTGCATATTTTATTTTTTTAAATTTGTTATTTTAAATACATTTTTTATATTTCTTAATTAATTGATTTTAAATATATATTAAGTTTCGATGGAAGATGAATTTCTAGTTTGAATATTTATTTTAAATTATTCATTAGACTATATATATATATATATATAATATATGATTTTTTTTTATTTAATTAGTTAATTAAACTAGAAAATTATACATTGATTCATTAAGTAGTAACATGTGAAGTTTGTTATAAACTGCCTAGTATGTTTCATATTATATACAATGATAGTATTGTCACTTAAAATCTAATCGTTTGAAATATATAGTAATTATTATTGAGCATAAAAATATTTCCTTTTCCATTTTATAATAGATATTATTTTTGTTCTTTTTTCGAACTATTTTCAAATAAACTATATTTTTAATATTTGATATATTAATTAATAGTTATATATTTATTAATTATGTTTATTTTGTGAGAAAAATTATATATGTATTACTACTAAAGTCAAGAAATAATATATATCAGTAATTTCTATATTTGTAATTTGCTTATCTCGACTATCAATTAATTACAAAAAACATGATATAAAATATTCTAATACAGTTTTTCATCATATCTATATATATATATATATATATATATATATATATATATATATATATATATACTTTTTATATAAAAAAGTATAGTAAGAGGTAACTAATGCAACTTAATAATGAATTCATTTTATATTTTATTACAAAATGTGAAGTGTATATTTTTTGTTAGGCTTTAATATAATATTATAAGTAATCAAAACGTGTATAATAATTATTTTTATTGCACTAAAATTAGTTCATGATTGTAATTAGTGAATTAGTTAATTATATATATATATATATATATATATATATATATATATATAATATTGTTTTATATATATTTAAGAAAGTGCACCAAAAATATGAAATATATTTTATTTGATTAATAATCAAAATTCGTGGAAATATTAAGAACCAAACGAGAATTTAATTCTAGAGTACAAGATAATATTTTATTAGATATATAATTTTTTTATCTCCTAGTGTCAAAAATATATAAATTAGGCATGTTGAAAGATCATCATCATTATTACAGTAATTCATAATCATTTATTCGAATAATAAAGGTGTCGAATGCGCGGCGTTTTATAAATGTAAGAATAGTTGAATAATGAATACCATTACATGTGTTTCACTTAATGAAATATATATATATATATATATATATATATACATTTTTTTTAAAACTGTGAAACTATTTTTGGACGAATATCTTAAAGTGTCGAATTTTTTATGTTTTTTTTTATTCTCAAAAATATTTAATTGTGTATGGATGAAATTTTCAATTTAATTCACATGCAGTATTTTTTTTCTTTTATAGCATTTGAGGCATTAGAAAATTAATATAATAATAATATTTAGAGAATTTCAAAACATTAGGAATGGAGTTAATTGTAAAATTATTGTACAATATTAAGGTTATTATATATTTATGTATATATATATATATATATATATATATATATATATATATATATACATGTGTGTGTATGTCTGTGTGTATAATTACCTACTAAAAAGTGAACTTACCATGCAGATCAAAACTACATTAATTTTCAAATATTTTTCTTAACACACAGGTGTCAATCAATGAAAGAATAATGGTGAAAAAATTTCAAAGAATTATTTACTTAATTTATTTTACAAAGTTTTTATATGTAGTGTTTATAGTTGTATTGACATAAAAATTAAAAATATTATTTTTAGACTGTGTCATTTTTCTTCGGGACTAATAATATATTATTATGTAGATACACGTATTATAAATATGTGTATAAGTGCCTGTTGTATTTTTTTGTACAAGTACATCTACACGTGTATATATATAATGCATAAACTTATATATAAATGTAGGCATTCATGTATTTATTGTAGAATTGCTTTAAGTGTTTAGAAAACTATAAGCATTAATATTTATTAGATGTACTATTTATCATTTTTGACACATCACTGGCATCATTAAGGAAATGAAAGAGTTCAGTACGTCAGGTACTTAAATGTTGTTTATAAATCGATTAATTTAAGTTTTTAAAATGGAATATTTTCAAGTTTAATAGTTATTTTGAAAAAGAGTAAAAAAGTGATTGGAAATTTAATATGCATCAATTTACGAAATAATTTCACAGTACATGCAATATTACAGACGAACATTATTTAATTAAAAAAAATCATTAATTTTTTACTTAGTAGATTTTTTGTAGAATAGGATTTTGATTGTTTTTTCAGATAATTTTGTATACACAAGGTAAATTTGAATTTGAATTTATTTACTGATTTTTTAAGTTCAATTATTCAAATTTTTTTATATATTTTTAATTAAATCGGTTAAATATCACTGCATAATTTATAGAAATTATAACTCTTCTATAAAAATATATTAATACCGGTATTACGTTTCAAATCTTAATATAAAAATTGGATTTTTATTAAAATATTTTTTTAATATTTAATATATGTTTAAACTACATATAATTCACTAATAAATTAATAATATAATAATCAAAATATTGTGCGAGAAATTAAGATATTTTTTTAAAAATAAATAATGTATTAATCGTTGTTTCTAATCATATTTTTTTATCCAAGAAACAATAAACATTTACAACTCAATTTAAATGCTGCAGATCTTAATTAGGAAGTCGAATTTGGAATATTAATGAAGTATATAAAATAAACGTTTTCCAGATCATTAAAGAATGTAGTCAAATAATTCATTTATTGAAATTTCTGTTCATATAGCGAACGATTTTTGTGATTATATATTTATAATATATATACAAACGCACATACTTTTCATAATCATTTGATTCAGATTTTGAAATGAGTGATGCACATTATAACTGTACTAGTCAGTTATAAATGTGGTAATTGATGCAATCTACATCGAATATCAGTAATGAAATTAACTGACGCTTGTAACAAGAACTATAAAATGTGTGTGAATAACTATGCGTGAACGCGTGTGAAGAATTACAATATATATCTTTAAAAACAAGTTTCAGTATTTTATAAAATATCTTGTTATCGCAATCTTTTAACATCTAAGAAACTATCTTTTAACATCTACAAAAACAGAAAACTGTAAACACATATAATCGTTTTTTTGAGAGTGTTTTCGTTTAAAATATTACTCGTAAGTTTTGAAAGAGTTAACTACTACGATAATTGATTTTTGTGGTGAGTTGTAAAAAATATCGATGTTGTAAATAATCTTTTAATCATATATACATTATATATATATATATATATATATATATATATATATATATATATATATATATATTTATAGAGTCATGTGTATATGAAAAAAATCATAAAAAGTAATATGTTAAATCTTGAATACCTACGTCTTTTGCTTAGTTGTATAGATCCAATAAAGACCGGTAAATTGAAAGTCTGTTAGTGGAATGAGTAAATTGTAATTTATTTCTTCATTTTCTTTTCATTCCAACAAGATGATGCTGCTGAATTATATAGTAGCATTACTACACACATGCATGTAGTGGCCTTGCAAGGTCGCGGCCAAGATCAAGCGTTCATTGCTTACGATGTCACGAACAAGTCAAGGTCTGTGAAACCGCATAGCTGCGAAGCTTGATCTTTTTTCCACGATTTATTTACAACAGCGGATTGATTATTTTATTACATAAATAGATTTTTAATACATTTTTTTAAATGAATGATCGATTATTCAATACATTTTGTTATAGCATCTATCATTCGTGGTTTATATAAATTAAAAACGAATATCTTTTTGTATACGTTGTGTGCAATGTATATTTGTTCCTATGAAACAGTACTGAAATAATTAATTGCATCTTGGAGTTATATGATTGTTTTGTGTTCAATTATGTGCATACATATATATATATATATATATATATATATATATATATATATAATTTTAAGTAACTAATTACCTATGAGAAATAACTAACTGCAATATATTGATTGATTACGACAAATAAATTATCCGATTGAATCAGATATTAATAGTATTTGATGCTGATGAGATTAGAAATTTAAAATAATCAATTAATCAAATATAAGATATTTTAACTACTCATTCCTATATTTCTATAATCGTTGTAACTCTAATGAATTTAAATTCAAAGTTGATATTTTCTTTATATATATATATATATATATATATATATATATATATATGTATATATATAATATAGATACTTTTATTATTCAATAGTAATATTTAATTTTATTGTCATATTTCTGATTTTTATGATCTATTAAATATGCTTCTGAATTCTATTGTAAGTATTCAGGAAAAATATCAAATACAATTTGAAATAAGGGATATTTTAAGTTGATTCTGGATAATTTTGTATTTTTATAATTGTATCAGTATTCTGATAAAAAAGTATATATGAGATGATATACAAAAATATTAAATTCAATGACTAAATATTAAACACCATAATTAATATAAAAACTTATGATTCCAAATTATTACATCAAAATAGAGAAAAACTTGTTTTATTTTTGATGTAATAAAAAGAGAAATATTTTCTATTAATAAAATAAAAAAATCGAAAATGTCTTGAATTTACAATTTACCTAACAAAAAAATATAAAAAATGAAATTTCAGAAATATATGTGTTAATTACTTTTATCAAAATGAGTTTTTTTTGTTGAGAATTATTGTTTTAAACTAGAAATATTATATCTGATACTTTTGATTTGTTTTCTTAACTTTTTTATGAAGATCGGTGTCTTCAAGACTGTCGTTAAACGATGTCGGCAACGTATATGTATTCTTAATATATCAAGACAATATATAAACATATACACTAGTGTGTGTGTATGTGTAAGTATGAGATAATCGTTAAGAAAATGGGTTGTTGACCCTTATCTTACGAGATTAGATCCGGGTTTATAATAAATCTCCTCCTTCAAAAAAGAGGCTGTCTTGACTATTTATTGGACATTGATCTCCAAATATTTTAATCTTTACTTTTTTTGTTATATATATATATATATATATATATATATATATATATATATATATGCATGTATGTATATTAAATAACAAGAGAAAAATATTTCGTACAATAACATGTTTGAACTTAAACGGTCAATTATTGTACGAAAATAATAGTTATAATATTTACAAAAAATATAAGATTTTAGTGAAAAAAATTAAATTAATTCTATTATTTAAAGTAAAGTTAATTTTTTTTGTATTTTTTTATATTTCGACAAAATTAAATTATATCATTATATAATATACTCATGAAAATTATTTTATATATAAATATATTAATTTATTTTTAAGAAATGAAATTTATTCTATCATCTTACTGATTTAATCGATTAAAATCAACAATTCTAAAAAATAGAACAATCAATACTTAATAAAAAACTAATTGTTCTAAAAAATCGAAATAAAATTTAATAAATAATAATTGACATTATGATAATGTTATGTGATGAAATGATAACATATTTATGTTAAATTTTTATTAAATTAATTTTTTTTCGGATATAAAACGATATTTTTAACGTCAAAAGATTTAATACATATATGAAAAGTACGAGTGAATTTCTGAGTATAAATTACTTATAGAAAGAGAAATTCAAAACATTAACTTTTTTCTATTGATAGTAAATTTAAAATGTTATAGAGATTAACAGCAAGTTTTTTTAGCAATACTTATACATATTCATAATGATGAATTTATAATGATAAAGTTTATTTTTTATTAAACTTAATAAAACTAGTTATATATATATATGCATAATATATGTATAATAGAGTCTCTTACTAAAAATCGTGTAAAGGAATAAAAATCAAAAAGGGAAAAAATTCAACCGCACTTTAATTATAATAAAAAAATCTTATTACAAAACAGATCAACATTCCTGATCTATAGTATTTTCAGTGATTTTACACCCGAAGGGTTCCAAACAGCAACATTAAATAATAGACATCGTTAACAAATCCAAATTACAGCCCATCTCCCGGAAATTCCAAAAGAGCATGTTGAACCTTTATAAGCAAGCTGATATTTAACGTTAATATTTAATAATTAACAGTGCCTAATTTGTAAAAAAACTCCAACGTCTGAAAATTCTAAATGTATTACTAAAGGGCATCTTTTTGTAGAATTTACAATTACAATTTACGATGATACGGAAATAATTGCTAGTGCGTTGATTATGTATAATAAGGTGATTGAGTTATATATATATATATATATATATATATATATATATATATATATATATATACGAGGGTCGTTTGATAAGTATGGTAAATTTATTTATTGTTTAATTAATTAATTTAATTAAATTTTTCAATTTGCTATTTCTCACTTTTTTATCATACTTATCAAATGACCTTCGTATATATATACTTTTTTTTAATATTGAAAAAGTAGAAAGGTTATTTGGAATTAAAGGTTATTTGACTTATAAATAGTATTTAATTGTTGCTAAAGTTCTTGAACAATTTCTTTTTACTGCTTGTTTTAATAGTGTGGAAAATTCAATTTAATATAATTGAATTATCTACTTGTACATTTTATATTCATATAAAAGTAATTAGTAATCAATTATTGTTCGTTTAATTTTCAGATGCAGTTTTCGATTACTACTTTATTATTATCAGGAGTTTTATAAAAATAAGGAACGATAAGTAATTATTGATCAATTTTAAAAATCCTAATTTGTTAGAGCGAGTAATTTAATTGTGTTAAAATATACAGTTTGTTTTATTATTATATACATATATATATATAAATATAAATTAGAAATAAAATATAATTTCTCTATCTATACATTAATAATAATTATTTAGTATTTATTTACGCTTTACGGTTTTGCCTTGTCGTTATAAAGACAATGTTCTGTTTCTGTATTCACTTTTTCACATTTTCTCATGTTCAAAAATATATAATAATTGTAAACATTTTTGCATATTTTTCTTAGAAATATTATTTTAATGTCAATTTTTTCACGACAAACCTTGTAATTTTGAGTTTCGCAAAATATGTTTTAAGAAACAATAGTTTGACATATTTCAACTGTGTTAAATTTTTACAAGATGTTAATTTTTTTGGGTATTGTAGTATTCATAATAAATGATTATTATAATTTATTTAATGTCATAATAAAAAAGAAATAAATTGCAAATGTGTTATTTTTCTTCAAAAATATTCATTATACTGATTTTGTATATAGCATGTTTTCTTGAATCAAAAACAAATATATTCTGAATGTTGTTTAGTATTAAATTTGAATATTTATTTATAATTGTGTTTTCATTTTATTAAATTAATTTTCATAACCATTTTGTGCTAAACAGTATAATAGTACATTTACAATATTAAAACTGTTTATAAAAAATAAACATATATTTTTAAGAGTGAAAGAAAGCTATAAAATAAAAGTTATTTTGAAAGTGTGTCTCGTTAATGTACTTTAACGCCATGTTATAAATTCAACTTGTTGATTTATGAATAAGTATTAGAACCTAAATATTCAGCACATCTGTTTACACTTAAAATTATCACTTAAAAGTTACTTTAATGTCTCTGCTTAGAAAATGATTACATAGATTCGCATGTTTTTTATAAATGCTTATTTCTAAAAGTATATTTCAAAGGTGATAACAAGATGAAACTCTTTAGTTTTCATGAACTGTTAGATCCTATTAAATGCGTTTGTTATAAAAAAATATTACCAAATAAATCTTGGAAATATGTGAAAGTCATTGCTGTAGTTCAACCTCGAATTGTGGTTGGCGCCAAAACTTTTCACTTTGAGATATTTATACCAAATTTGGTAATAGGATACATTTGTACCAATTTTAGAAATTTTTACAATTTGATAGTTCAGAAAAAGTTATTATATATAAAATGATAATTTTTTTTTAATGTTTGGAAATTATATATTTAGTTAAAAAAATATCGAACAGATTGTATTCAGTATACATTAAATTAAATATTTACACAAATGAAATATTTATGAGCTTATTACTATTTTTATATTTTTTAAATTTGAGAAATATATTACACGTAATTGAAAAACATTATTATTTACTTCTTTTAAATATGTAAAATTGCATAAATTATAATTTATATATATGTATATGAACAGTGTATACAAGTGTTTGGTAGTATAATAATTTCACTAAGTGTAAAAGTATAATTTGCATAAAATATAAACTACATATTTATCTGTTTCGATGTATGTTAGTATGATTGGTTATTTGCATTCATTATTTAAAACGTGTTTTCAATTCTATAACTCATAAATATGCACTTCTAGATGCAATAAGAAAAAAATATTGACCTCCATTTCACTACATATCTAAGAATATTAATGTAATTTTTACCATATTTGGAATTAATATAAAATAAAATGGGAATAATTACTTAGAACGGAAATAGAAAATATGTATACTGTCGTGCATAAGTCATGGCACACATGGGTAACAAGCAATTTATTGATATAATTGAATGAAGTCTTTAAATTTAAAAAAAAATATTTAATTGAAAATAAATATAATGAATATTATATAATGAATAAATTTAATGAATATTATATTTATTTTCAATTAAATATTTTTTTTCTTAATTTATCGACTTCATTGAATTATGTCAATAAATTGCTTATGTTACCCTTGTGTGCCATGACTTAAGTGACTCAGTGTATATATATATATATAATTGTATATTTTTGCAAAAATGTATTAACAAGTATAAAATGCAAAAGTTAATATATACATATCATATATATAATGTGATTTCCTGAAACATCTAGTTATTTACAAAATATGTATTTCTGTGGAATGATGTGTAAAATAAAAAATGTTAATTGTAATTTGCTGCTGGTAATTTTGCGTATGTTGGCTATTATTTAAAATATGTATAAAACACTAGTTATGAATTCTTTATATATACATAAACAAGTTTAAGTATTTTTATATTTATTTCACACAAATGTGAAATACACTTACGAAGTCACTGTAATAAACAAGTGTAAATAATTTTATATAATTATTATGAAAAATATGTACGTTATATTTTTATACAAGAGAAAATATTAAAATAACTTTCAAAGTGGACATTAATAAGTATATACGTAAATATATAGAAAAAACATTAATTTTTTGTGCGAAATAAACACACGCAACATTTAAATAAGTTGTTAGTTTTTTTCGCTTCGGTTGTAGTAAAAACAAGATATTCGATTTATTTTTCAAGAAAATTATACAAAATTAATGACCCTATACTTACATGGATTACGATCTTAGAAACACTCATACATATGAATACATACACTTACATATATGTATATATATATATATATATATATATATATATATATATATATATATATGTGCACATGGACAATGTTTATCTACAAACAATTCACAGTAAATTGCAAAAATATGAATGAAATTACGAATTATTTCTCGGAATAAATTTACGGGACTTCTGTGTATATTTTTTATAATTCGTGATTTCATGTACATCACTTTGATTTATTACATCGTATAAATACAACTAATTTTATTTTTCGTGTTATTTATTAATTGTTAAATAATTTATATCATTAAAAAATCTTTAAGAAATATTATAATACTTACATTTAACGCTACTTATCATAATTTTTATATTTATTACAATTTAAAAATATAATTATTCATACAATCTTTATTCTTGGTATAAATCTGGAATTATTTAAAATTATTCTGTTAACGGTATCGGAAAATGAGCATTAAAATTTGAAATAAAAAAATGTTCTATATTATTATAACACATATAAACTATTATCTGTTTTTATAGAAATTTCAAATATATATAAGTGTTAATGAATTGATATAAGTCTTAATATAAATATTTTTTTACATAAAATATATAATTCAGGATTTATACTTTATGAAAAATTAACGATTTCAATTAAATTAATAATAATTTGATTTATAAAATTCATTATTTGAAAATTCAAATAAACAAATCAATGAGATAAATAAATATATATATATATATATATATATATATATATATATATATCATTTAAACAGCAGAATTTATTACATTTCAATTTATATTTCATTATTCTAAAGTAATAATAAATCTAATTAAAATTCTTAGAAATGTAATAGGAATCTAAATAAATTAGTATTGAAATTATTATAGCTTATAATTATTTACAATATTGTATGTGTACATTTATAAATTTAATTAATTCTAATACGTGATAAATCTTTTTTTCAAAATTAATTATATTATTCTTTATTAAATAAGTGATATTAAACAGTTATATTGTTATAGTGATGCCATTAAACAATAATAATGTTTGTTTTTTATTCAGGAAAATTAGTTTCAAAATTACTCAGTATAAAAACTTTTCTGTAATAAATATATTTAATTGGAAAAGTATATTGCAAAATTATATAGTCATTAAATATGGTTTTTGGTTAATTTTTTTTAGTATCCTGAATCAAATTTATTAAATATTTCTCTATTTATATTTATTTTCCAATTTTTAAAGTGATTACATTGATATTTGCAAAAAAATCAAAGCATTGATTCGTAAATAAATAAAAAAAGATATTATATTAATAGGTTTATAGTTAAGAAATCATTTAATACATTACAATGTCATAGGGAATAATAAAATGTTAATAAAAATATTTTTTAAAAAAAAATTAAATAAATTTTAGATATAATTGTCAATAATTTATTATTTTAGATATCATATATGGGTGTGCCTAAATATTCATAATTTACACATTTAATTAACTGAATAGTTTAAACATATTTTTATTAAAAAATAAACTCTTATCAGATATGTACTTTGTATTTAAATTATTAATTGAAATTTTGTTTTCACTAAAAATCTAATATCAATTTGGTGTTTAATATTGTGTTAATAAGAAAAAGTGGAAAATATTTGTAACACTTTTAAAACTATTGTTGAAAGTAAAAAGGAATGAAATTAGCATACTAATTTTCTTTAGTATATTATTTTAATTAAACATTTAATTAATTATTTAAAATTATCATATAAATACACACACAAATATATATATGTAAAAATATATAGGAAAAAATCGAAGAGAAATTAATATTAATCATTAAAGCCTTTAATGATTTATTATAAAAAATATTTTGACATGCATGAAAGTAACATACTTTAATGAATTGACGTTATTTAGTATTAAATTCTCGAATAATGTTAATTTAAAGTATTTTTAATTCTTTAATTCATATTGAAATACAATTCGTGAAATCGCATTAAAATATTTAAAATTTTCTGTTTAAATTGTTGTTAATGATAAAATATATATTTGTTTTTTTTATTATAGAGACCGGTTTTGATATAAGAATTTGTTTTAAAGATTTATTGTAGTTTTAAATATTTAACAGTAATAATTTTTCATTAGTGTTTATATTTTTTATTACTTTGATATATTAAAATATACATTTCTAAATTTAAAACCAATAAGGTTTTTTAAAATATGTTAGAATAATTCAATGAAATTTAGAACTGAAATTCAATTTAATCGAAAATGCAATTCAAAAAAGTAATTCAAATAAATGGAATAATTAGTCATGACAATTTTATTATTCTCACACTATTCTTAATAGTATATTATGAAATTAAAATATATATTATCATTGTTTTATATTTATTATATTTTAAAAACTTAAAACATTTGATATTTTTTCATCTGCTTTTAAAATGATAAAAAAGTTGTATAACATAAAGAAGTCAAGATAAATAAGCTTATGAATGATTGTGACTTATTGAATGAAAAGATTTTGAAAAGTGGATGTGATGCATGATTTCAGCATGTAATACAAAAAGAAAAATTCAGTATTATTGATTAACTGTCAATGAAATGAGAATCAAATAAGACTAAAATAAAATTATAAATTAATTAGAATTCTAAATGGTTGTATCTGTTGAGTGATCAGTCGTGTAAGACAAATGTATAAAAACAAAAGTTTGAAATTGCTAAAAGAATGAAATAAGATGAATATGTGGGTATTTTCGTGACTGAAATCAAAACTGACGAACAGTATTGTACAATAATGTACTAAAATATTGGGACTATTTTTCTTGAATTGGAACCAGGACATCCGTTATAGTTCGTTCATGCATGAATACTCGTTTAATAAATAAAATTATTTATTAAAATATTTCGTAAACAGTTATAAAAAACGGATATATATGTTTTTGTAAATATAAATACTAGTAAAATTTGAAATTAAATAAATTATTTTCCAATTTACTACTTTTATATAAAATATTATAATGAATTCACGATGACAACTTTATTTTTGCCTTTTTTATAGTAGTAGAAGAATATTGACTTTTTACAAAATATATATAAAACAGAAAGAAAACTTTTTATTTTTATTATCAATGAATATGGTTAGTTGAGTTATGAAGAAAATTATGTTCAATAACAAAGTATCAATCATAAAAGAACTTAATGCATGACGAGTTAGTGATCAATGAGTCGAAATTCCTAATCAAATTGAATGAATTATAATTCTATGAAAAAATTACACACTTACCCAATTAATTTCTAGAGTATGAGCGATTAAAAAGTGAAAAAATTAATCAAATGAATTATAAGCGTAGTATTAAAGATTATAGTGTATTTTATGCTTAATTTAGTACAATATTAATTTACGATATGTAAGCTTATATTTTTTTTAGGTCTATAATAATTTAATTAATAATATGGTTATTAAGTTTTTAATAAAAGTATTGAATAGAAGATTATTTTAATTGGATAATTTGAATTATATTCATTAAAAATGGAAATATATACTAAATTTTATCACAAATTTATTAGTTCAATATACGAAATAGTATATATAATTATATTCAAATAATGTATTTGAATATTTAGATAGGATCTGTTTTCAACAACTAGTGAAATATAAGCAAATAATATACAGTTGATGACGTAATAGGAAATTTGCATTGTTCAGTGTTTGAACTTACAAAAAGATTCAATCATATTAAAATAATACAAAATAATGAACTGTTTAAAAAAAAATTAAGTATATTTTGGTGAAAAAATATTAAAATATTTTATAAAGTTGTTAATTTCAATTATTATTATTTGTAATAATAAATTATTTTTATTTTAAATAAATTTGTTCAAAGTACAGAATTTGTTAAATAAAAGAACTTTTTTGTGATATAAAAAAATAGTGCAATGAAAAATCTCGAAACATATATTAATAATATTTCATTATAGTTCACAAAATTAAAAAAAAAATAAAAATGAATCGTTATTATTCACAAACGATAGATATATTTATTTCAAAAGTTGATAAAAAATATTAAATGAAACAGAAAATATTCCTATTAAAATATTTCGTTTTTAAAATTAGAAAAAAAACTTTATTCTGCTTATTATTTATAAATGACATTTAGAGTATATTTTGTTAAAAAATGTTATAATATTAAAGTAATATATGTTTAATAAATAAAATTATATATATAAAAGAATACATATTTGAAATGATTCAGCAATAGTTTTATTGTATTTTTTATTATGTTCATTAAAAGTCTTCATAATACATCTTATGCTTCGTAACATGGAATGTTATAAAACTATAAATGATCAGATGTCATGATTCGAATTTATAATTTTTAATTGATTATTTATTATCTTTCCTTCTATGGTAAAAGTCCGGTTTGATAAAATTCACAGTTGGAAATAGCTAATCTTAAATTCATTTCACTTAACACAATGTTAGTTTAGCAAGACACATGTTTAACACTAAAAATGTTTAAAACATATTTTCAAGCTATAGATTATCACGAATTGTTAAAACAATAATGTGCATTATTAATAATGAAAAAATATGCTAATACTTTTACAAACGTACGAAAAATTTTCTATGCAAATTATATGTTAACGATAGAAATCATTGAATTCATTAAATATTCATTAGAAAAAAATGTATTAAGTTATTTAGTATGTTGTATTTTAAGAAAATTTATTTTACAATTATACTTGCATGGACAATTAATTTTTACTCTAGAATATTTAATTTTTTATAAAATTAAGTATTATTTATTATTTACTTTATTTGTTATATTGTTTTTTTATTTTTCTTTTTCGTCACAGATTTTTTTGAATTAATAACAAATAAAATTTACAATTATTTTTTATTATAACCAATGAATAGAAAGTGTATGAATATATTTATTTGGAAATACCTGTTTAAGAAAGGCAATGAAATTATAGATTTTAACAGTTATTAATGAACTAATTTATTGTATAATATATAATGAAAATAAATAGAGCATTTTTATTATAAATAATGTTAGATTTTATGTATCAAGTTTATTATATTAAATATTAAAAAAATGAATTAAACTAATTTCTGAATTATAAATTTAATAAAGAAATTAAAATAATTATAAAAAGTACTGCTATAGTATTTTTATAATTTTTAATATTTAATTAATTGTAATTAAAAAATAAAAGATATCAATGCTTGGAATTGATAGTAAACCTATAAAGAGAAAAGCTTGTAATAAATATAGTTAATAAAAGTATGTTTATTTTTTTTAAAAAAAGTATTCATTTTAGTTTTCCATTTTTATGAAAAACAAGTAAAGAGTATAAATATAATAATTGACTGAAAAAAATATTTGTATTAAATTTACTGAACTTAATTTTTGATTATTATATATTATATAAGAAATCTAATAACAACTTAATATCTGTAGGACTACATTGTATTAGTTGTGAACTATAGGAAATTGTTTATGAATTATAAACATTTTCGTCATTTTTTAAAAAATATATAAAATAAAAACTAATTGAAATAAAAAATACAATCTTCATTTGAGTAAACTTTTTACACAATGAAAGCCTCTTAGCTGTCAATTTCGATCTTTATCTACAGTCAATTAAAAAGAATTACAAACTGATTTACTGATGACTATTCAATTTAATTTATTATTTAAAAGCTTTGTTGCCTAAGAATTTTTTTTTTCATAAATAAATTAATATCACACAATATTTTTCGTTATGATATCTAATAATTTATTTTTTAAAAATATATGAAATTTAAAATTTTCAAAATATAAATATGTATCTTTTCATGTCTGCATTTTAAAGATAATATTGATACTTCTTTTGATATTCTTAAACAATTACAAAAATATGAAATTATGTTTAGTATTAAAAATAGATTTATAACAGTGTGACTGTTGAAAAATATTTGAAGATGTACAAAATTATAAAGAGAAGGAAAAATTCAAATTTATATATATGTATATATATATATATATATATATATATATATATATATATACATACATACATACATACATACATACATACATAAATACATACATACATATGTGTATATCTGCATGTATCTTCATATGCTTATGCATACGAATTGTATTCGTGCTCGTATTTTGTGCGTGCGTGTGTACTTTTTTTATTTTTTTGAAATTTCCTATTTATACATATCTTGAATTCTTTTCAATAATTTGGAACTTTTTTTACTCTTTCTATTATTCAATTTTAACTTCATATTTCTTATTGTTTCGAGTTCTTTTTAAATATATATTATATTTTTTCTAAATAATTTTATTACGTGTTTAGTGAGAGAAAAATCTCTCTCTCTCTCTCTCTCTCTCTCTCTATATATATATATATATATATATAATATTATTTTTTGAATTTGTGTTAATAAGATTAGATGATAATTATTCTTTCTCGACTTGAATCAAGTAAGACAAAGCTCTTACTGACAAAAAATTTGAAAATAATAAAAATATAGTCTGATTTATAGTAACGTTAACGTGATTTATTAATGTTTTTACACTTTTGATTTTACGTTTTACTGATTTGTTACAGTCATGTTTTAAATCACTTAAGATGTGACAACAAGTTTAGATTTATCAAAGGTTTTATAATAAATTAATAACTACTGTTTTGAAATATTCGTTATAGAAGAAAGTTTTCAATATTTTCTTTAATTGACTGAAATTATTTACTTATTATAAGAGTATTAAATCATATTTATAATTTTATCGTTTATAGTACGATTTTTAAGAAATATTTTGTATATATATACATAAACATAAGTTTATTTATTAATAACTTTTAATTTTTTTATATTACATCTATTTGTCGTTTCATATTGAAAATTATATATGGTAGGAAGGAAAAGATTTACGACAAGAAAATAATTAAATTATTTTAATATGCATTAAATATATATAAATATATATATGAGTATATGTGTGTGATGAATGTATGTATGTGTATATGTCAATGTATCATGTTAATTAAACATTATTGCGAACAGTACTTAAAATTATATTATTGTACGGAAGTTATTTACAAAGCAATTATTATTTCATACGAAGTATAAACTGCAAAAAATTAATCAATTTTAATAACAACTGTGACATATTGTGACATAGTGAGTAACAGCGATTTAAAATTTCATATTTAACCGTAACAGTGAACATATGTCACTGAACTGTTAATCGGCTCGAACCAGGTATGAATGATCAGTTGCGGTTCAAAGAGCTAAATAAACCCGTTCCGTATATCCCAATGGTATGTTAAGTAATTAACACTGTCTCTCTGGACGACTTCTTGTACAGTTGAGTTAATGTCACGAGTGATTTTTTTCTAAAAAATCTACTGTTTAACTGTTTAAAATATTTTTTATCCTTCACTCTTTTATTAACGATTGAGTACTCTTAATAAATTTTATTTATTACTGTCATATTAAATTCTTCGCAAAAAATATTTTTATATGCTATTTTTTTAAATTGTATAGCAAATATTCGATTTAAATTTCAACATTTTTTTTACATTCATATAAGTAAAACTAACAGAAATTTATTTATAAATGTAATCTAATAACTGTTCAGTATTGTGTTAAATATAAGTTTCGATATATAATTTTAACAATTTTCAAATATTTTTTTTTATATTCTTTTATAATTAATTTTCTAAATTAAAAAATGTTTCATGGATATATTAACAATTGAAATAAAATTATTCAAATATAATTTTGTAGAAAACAAGAAATAAATATTCACATATTCGAAAAAATATATTAATTACAAACATGTTTTAATATTATACGAAACATGTGTTTTTTCATTGGAGTAATACTTTTATTTTGTGACTTTTAAATTAATTAGCTGAGTCCAGGTAAATATCTTATACATTTATTCAGTAAGAGGTAAATAACATATGCAATTTATGATTAAGGTATGTGTACACTTGTGACTGTAGTAGTCAGATATACATGTTATTATTATCGTCTTAATTATGATGGAATTTGTAGTGTATGGGTTTCTTTAAACTCAAATTGATTATTATTTTGAATAATATTTTTAGATTATTTATTATTATTAATTTAGATAATAAATTCAATTTCAGCCTTAAAAATTACTTTGGACTAATAACATAATATTTTAGTGCTACTTTTATTTATAAAGACCAATATAATATATTGATGTGTCGTTTTGTGTCTGAATAAATAAATCGAAATAAACCATATTTTTTAATTGTTTTACTCTATTTTTTGTTTATAAATAATAAAAAATAATAACTAATCGCGTTTTATATGATTTATACTGTACGAGGGTCGTTTGATAAGTATGGTAGAAAAGTAAGAAAAACTAAATTGAAAAATTTAATTAAATTAATTAATGAATTAAATTAACAATAAATAAATTTACCATATTTATCAAACGATCCTCGTATTTAACTTTTATATAAAAATAGAAAAAGAAATTTTTTTCAAGTATTTAGTAAATATTTTCTTTTCTAATTTTAAAAATTATTATTAACAAATTTTTAATTTCAAAATTACTGCATTATACATTTTTTATTTTCATATATACTATCCATATTAACAATTAATTTCATGTAGCGATAATTTGATCATTTTCTTAGAACTATCAACAATTATGAAATTATTCAAATTTTAATTTATATATTTTAAGTGTAATATTATTTAAAATTATCCCGGAACGATAATAAAGCAATTACTAAAATTGATCTAAAAAGTTAATAAAAACGTTACACTTTATTTTATTTAGGTGTAATCATATATATGTATAGATCATTCACCTTTTAATTAAATGTAGGGTGTATATTGCATTGTATATACATGACTTCCAACATAGAGTAAGTTGATGATTATTCTTAAAACCTGACAGACTTGTTTGCTATTTTATATTCATTAAAATATATGTCATACACGGTATTTTTATAAACACTCAATAATTTTCAATGTTTTACTTATTTAAAAAATTTTATAGATCAGTTTTATCGCAGGAATCTTTTTTAACATCAGATGGTTAAAATGATTATATTTGAATATAATTAGTTTATTTCCATATGAATATGTGTGTCTATTCTCTCTCTCTCTCTCTTTTTCCTCTATATATATATTTATTTATAGAGAGAGAAAGAGAGAGAGTTGAATATGATGTTATCTAAAATTTAAAATGGAATATAATTTTTTTTTAAAATGTAATGAATTTAAAATATTTTTGCATTTATTTTTATATACGTTCTAGTATCTTAATAATAAAATGTAATAACTGTTTTTATTTATTTAGTCAAATTAATTTAAATAAAAAGTTAATTTGTAAAATATCTGAAACAATGCAATTTTTATTAAATATATGTATGTGATTTTGAAAAGTTAAATACATGTATGATAATTCCGAAAGAAAAATAATACAACTAAACAACTTGATTTCGTTAAAAAAATAAATGAAATTTTGTTAAGTATATGAAATTATGAAGTTCTAATAGAATTTATTTTTATTTTTTTGGAAATAGGAAGTGAATGTCATGTTATTCATTTGTAATTACAGTTTGACATTGAGTATAAACTGATTTATTAAGAAAATAAAAGTAAGGAGTATTTTTTTTAGATTTTATATATCTATATTTTGAGAATAAAATAGGCTCATTAAAATGTACAAAAGACAATTAAAAAAATTAATTGAATACTAATTAAAATTTTGTTACTTTCAAGGTATTGATTCATTTTATTAAAAATATTATTATGGTATTGTTTAATTTTTAAGAAAGAAATTATATTAGTGTTTCGGAATTGATTTTTACCAGCTAGAAAATATTGACAATTTTTGTATTAGCTGTCTAATTAATTTACAAATAAAACAACAAATATATTTTTTAGTTTTTATTGAAAAGTATTAAACTTATAAGTTCGTTTGAATTGTCATTTTTAAAAAATAACGATATATTTTTATTATATGTTTATAAATTGTTGAATATTTATGAATATATTGAATATTTATATATATATATATATATATATATATATATATATATATATATACATTATTGATACCATAAATTGTTGTCAGGATATGAAGATTCAAAATTTTAATTGATTTTGGCGGTTGCAATTATGATAAATATCCGTTTTCAAGATCATAATAATAAATCTCTTCATCACATTTTTTGCTATTTCTTGAATAAATTTTTGAGTATTTATTTTATTTCAATAAGAAAATATATTTAAGATAAAGCATGTGAAAGGTTTCAAAAAAATTGTGTCATCGGAAATTAAAACTTTAAATAGGATGTTTGCAGTTTATAATTTAACTATTTATTTATAATGAATTTTTTTCTTAAATTATGCGTTTGAATTCGGAAGTTATAAATAAATGACAATTATACCATCTTACCATTCTATTTTAAATATTCAATATATATATATATATATATATATATATATATATATATATATTCTATTATTCCATTTATCGTTCCATTTATAATCCTTGTAGACGGAATGTTATTTAAAAAAAAATATTTTTAAAAACTCAATTTAAATTATAAAAATTCAATTCAAATTTTAATCAATTATGTTTTATGACCAGTATACTTTTACTTATGAAGACTTAATAGTTAAGTGCTGATATTAATAAAATGTAAATAATCCAGTTTGATTTTTTACTCAATAGCTGTTTTGATTTAATAATACCTGTATGTTGTGTTATAGTTGGAAAATTGGTATTTTGATTGACATTTAAATTAAAAATTTAGAAGAATGAAATGGTAAATATATATATTCAATATTTTATTAAAATGCGTGTGAAAGTATTTTAGTAATTAATAACACTTAAAGTAATAGAAGTGACAAGTGTATGACATCTAACAATCATATAACTGAAATATTAATTAAGAATTTACAATAATGCATGATTGCTGTCAAATTTTCCATTTGAATATTTTTTTAGATAAATTAGTTTTATATGCTTTATTTATGTTTATTAATAAATATTTCTTTTGTAAACATTTGTCATTATTGTTTTAATGAAAAATTTTAGAGTGTTATTAAAAATGTTGTGTATATTAATAAATTATATAGGGTCATCTAAATGTGATGCCTAGATTTGTATTATATTAAAAAGAAACATGTGTATGGGGTGGTGTATATGGAAATTTTATATACGTGTGAATTTTTTAAATATGTGTATAGTTTATTTTCTTTTACACAAACACAAATCTAAGCGTCATATTTGGATGAGCCTTTATAAAAATAGTTATTTGTGTTTATATAAAAAGTTTTAAATACTTTTTATTGTTTGCACTTTATTTTATTTTCAAGTACAACAAATCTTTTCAGACTTAAATTAATATATATGTATATTTATGAAAAAAGGAATATTGTATTTATATTTTTTATCAAAAAGTAATCACGATCACTTTCGTTAATAGCTCACGTACTTCTAAAAATTCATCTAAGTTCATTTTGATCTTCAATAAAGATCGAAAAGCAATGAATAATAATTATGGTTTGAAAATTACATGTTTAATAAACTGGTTTCAAATATTAGTTAATTTACATATATATATATATATATATATATATATATATATATATATATATATATATATATATATATATTTATATCTATCAAGGTACTTGTACTAAGTGTTTGTATAATATCGACTGTTATATTTCATAAGTGTTTTAAAATAATTTAATATTTTTTAAATGATATAGTATAAGTTTAGTGATAAATTAGAAAAAATGATCATAACTGTAAAAATCAATTAAACAATTTTTTTAGATTTAAAAATATGAGTCAGTATAAATATTTTTTTTAATTTTAATATTTTTTTGAATATTTCAGTTTTTTAACCGGAATTTAAGCATATGTAAATTTTTTTATTATATATATATATATATATAAACAATATGAATGTTACCAAATTGATATGTGAATTTTATAGTTTTAATCTAAATTTGTTAAAAATATTTATAAATTGTTTATAATTACTCACCTTATATTTTTTAATTAACTACTTTTATTGCACTAAATCACAAAAAAAGTAATGAACACTTTTGAAATCACAAATTGTTTTTCAATAGTAAGTAATATAAAAATTTACTTATTCGAAAAAATATTCTAAGTACAAATGTTAAGAATAATTTGAACTTTGAGCATCAACTTCCTTTTGCACTTGACAATTGATGCATTTGAAATGATATTGTCTTTAGACAGTAGCTGCTATATATTAGTGAAAAGTATGCATATATCGGATGGATGGGATTCTTCTTTCATCCTCCAACAATTTACAAAAACTTCACTAGTTACTATTAGTTTCTTAAACAGAGAGCGAACTATACCCACTACTTGTTTATTCGAAACTTGTTCTTTACAGAAAAATATTTACTCAATTCTCTATCTCTTTGATCCGTGATGTTTTTAGTCGTTGCGAACTACTGAAAAGAGTCGACTATATAGTCATGCAGATATATATAAGTACTTGTTCTTTGCTGCCGTACAGCTTTCTTTAATCCCTTCCTAGGTACCTTGCAATGATTCAAGAAGCGTGAGAAAAAGTTAATGAAGTCATTTATGCGATGAAAATATACTTATATAGTTTAAAACAGTTTCAATCAGTTTATCTTTGTTTTATTTATTACGCTTATATAAACATTTACAAAATATGAATGCACCTCACGAACTGTTTAGTTTTGCTAATGTCACTCAAGGTGTGTGTTAACGTCCAGATAGATATTAATAATGTATTCTTCAAATACTTTTTTATTTAAATTATGAATGAAAATTTTAATATTAACTAAGGTGTTTATTTTAATGAGATAATGAATAAACCGTTTTGTTGTTTTATAGGTAACGATACTATTATAAATTTACACTCTTATGATCGTATAGTTAAAGGATTTTAATACCAGAAATGAATAGAAAATTAATTTAAGAAATTTAAAACTGTAAAAAATATTTTGCATAATTATGTAGAATGTGTGTGTCAGTGTACCAGTGAGTAAACGTATTATTTTTTTAATTTTTTAAATATTTTGTAATTCGATTAAAAAATAATTTCAAACGATTTTTATTTTTAAAATTGTTATGAGTTTTTATTTGTTGGTATTTTATTATTTTAGTAAATAAATAAATACATATTTTTTGTTACATTAATAGTGATATTCATCAGTAATAAGTTTTTTTTATATTTATTGTTCACATTTAAATAAGGAATCAGGTAATTGCTTTTAGTTAGGTAAATGCACATTTTTTCAATTTGCAAATATCTTACAAACTATGATTATATTATGATTATAAATTATATTGCCCTCATATTTTCAAAAATATCAATTTTTATTTTAATTGACAATATAGTGGTAGTATAGTTAGATTTTTCCCTTAATAAGACATTACGTTCCCTTTTTATAACAGAATACCTTGTTTTTCTTTCTGTAGTTGTTAAGGTCTTAAGAAATTAAATATAAATTTCGTATTTCATACTATGGACAAGCTTTATTCTGTTAAATTGGAATTTTTTTGATTTGTTTTTTCGTTAAAGTTTTACTATTATCCATGGCTACAAATTCGATTAATTTTTAGATATTACACTTTTAAAAACTTAAATATTTTTTTAAAAAAGTAAAGCTAAAATAAAAATTAAGTATCTATATTTTAATTTGGAAAATTGAACAAGAAATAATGTGACATTTCTAATATCGTATTTAAATAGTCACTTTTGGGAAAAATAAAATAATAAAATATTATTCAGAATTCCCATAAGTGTCTGGTATTTCTTATTTACAAATACCTTTGGGTGTTAATAAAATAAAATTATTAACAGAAAAAAAGAATTAAATATATTTATGAAAATACTGGAAAATACCAAGTAATCTTATCATTTTAATTTGGATTGTATATATATATATATATATATATATATATACATAACAAAATGTTTGTTTTATGTCTTATAAATAACATAAAATATATGAAAATTCGAAGAAATACATTCATTTCAAAAAAAAACTTATATTACTACTTATAGAGGAAATATTATTTGTACTACATTTTATAAAACATGTTTGACTGATTTTTTTAAAATTCATTACTTTCTTAAAATGAAATTATATTTTTTTAAAGTATTGTAAATTATAATCCAGGAAATACAAACACGAAATAATTAACATTAGATTTTAAGTGAGAATATTTTATAAATTATTTATTTATTAATTAATTTCTCAAAGAATAATTCAAATAACTGTAATAGAATGACTTCCAAATTTCAACATAAGTATTAATATTAATATCAAATTAATTCTTAAAAAGTAAAAATAATTGTTAAGTGGAATGTATCAAAATTTTTGTTTTTATAAAGGACTTATAAGATTTTTTTATATAAACATCTGTAATAAAATACAATGTAGACATATGTCATACAATGAAGATATCGTCATTTTATTTAAAATCATATGTCATTGTCATTCGATGTAAGTATAAAACTTATATTTTAAGCAATTTATTTCAATATCTTAATAAAAATTAGTTAAAAAAATATGAAGTGTAATGTTCAATATATATTATATTCCTTAACGATTTGTGGAAGTACCGATAATTAAACATTGTAATACAGCTGACTGGAAAAACCGTAATCCATAAATGTTTTTAAATACATAGTAAATATGAATGTACTTGTAAGGACTGTTATAATTGTCCTGGGTTATGTATTTTTTCTTTTCATTTTCAAGTCAGTAAATTAGTAATTCTTAATTACAATACATTTCAAAAAATTACTAAACTATAAGTAAAAGTAAGTAACGGATAAAAACATTATTATCTTAGTTTTATAATTAATGATTATGTTTGAATATTTCGTAAGTGAAGATTAACTGTTGGTTTTAAAAGTGAATTTATTTTAAAACTGTAAAAAGTTTGTTAAAACAGTTTAGAAACTGTTTTATTCTTTTGAACATTATTAAACCATTTCAGTTCGAAAATAATTGCAAAAATCTAATTGTCACTAAGTGATTAGTAAGTTGATTTATTTCCATACTTGTACTACATGTTTGAAAGTCTTAGGATATGCTAACTTTTATGAAAAAATCAGGTTGTTTGAATCTTATTGTATTTTTATTCTGATAAATAATTGTAATAAATAATCAGATAAATATAAAAATAATAGTTCCGTTACACATTAAAAAAATTAAGAAGTTATGTTTTACAAATTGTTAATTGAAATGAATAAAATGATATAAACAAAATTATTTAAATATAAATCAATTAATTTTTTTATTATTTCCTAAAATCGATTATCTTAAAGCCCATTTGTTAAATTAAACATGGTTAAAATTATTTTTTTTTAGTTTACGTATATATATATATATATATATATATATATATATATATATATATATATTTACAACTCGTATACTGCAGTGTGTAATTCATCGTTTGAGATAAATATTTTTTCTAAAGAAAACAATTATCTAGAACGCTTGTTGCTTATGTAGAACGTCTGCAGCTGTTAATGGCCAATGCAATAGTTTTCTAAATTAAAAATATGGAGTTATATTTTATAGAATTTCTTCTCAACTTTCTTTCAGCTTGGCCCATCTTAACTATAAAATAAATATGAATGATTTGGAATTTAAGTTTATACAAAAATATGGAATTTATATACAAATTTCTTTAAATGCATACCATTGTGTTCATAAGCGTGAATTGATAAAAAAGATATATATGTGTATATAAAATTTGATAAATTTATAAAATTTATAAGCTATTTAAAATAATTTGAATATTTAAATTTCTAATATAATTTAAATAAAATTTGATAGGAATTTTTGTTTTATTATTGTTTTTTTCTTTTTTAATATACTTTTTAAGAATTAATTAATATTATTTTATATTTCTATATCGCTACTGAATTTTTTGTTGATTTTATATTCTACTAAAGTATGAATGATGGTTTTAATATCATTTTTATAATAAATATTATAGCTTATCTACGATCGATTGAAGAATTTTTTGAAATTGGAACATAAATATTTTCAATACATTGAATATGAAAGGAAAGAATTTTTTTCATATCCAGTTTTTGTATTTATTGAATTTGGTAAAAGAAAGAATGAAATATTAAAGTTATACATATATATATATATATATATGAAATTAAAAAAATAATTTATATTCAAAAAGAACAATATTTTTCAAGTATTGCTCTTTTTGAATGTTGAGAGTTTTTTTTTAAAAAAAAAACTTTCAAAAATGTACTCAATTTAAGTTTCTCATTTTCGATCGAATTTATTTTATATATTAAATTTTCAGGACAAAATTTTTGAAACTATTGGTTTATTATTTATTAATTATATAGAAAATTAAAAACTTTCATGTATTTAATTTTTTTTTTAAATTATGGTTGTAATAGTTACTTTTAATTTAAATAACAGTTCTTAAAAACGCAAACAATGATATATAAAATCATAAACATAATTTTTATCATTATTTTCATGGTCTAAAGAATACATTGCATCATATAATTTTTAATATTATTACCAAAAGATAAATATTTGAAAAATACAAAAGTTCAGAAACCGAAACTTGCAGTGATACCCAAGATAAAAATAAAGACCATAAAAATTCAGTTTAATAATAATTACTTATGATAGTTTTTTGAATTTTATCTATAATTTCAAGTATCTTTATTTAACGTCATTTATAACAGCAAATTCATATATAACTTATTTCCTTATTGCAAAATAAGAATAATAACATGAATAAAAAAAAGAGAATAAGTAAAGTTCATATTTCAATTTAATATGAATTAAAATTGATTTTTAGATAATAAAGAAGTAAAAGTTTATATATATTGGCCTTCAATATTAATATGCATAATAATTAATATAACTAGATTAAAAAAATACTGCAAAAAGTTATAAATGCATAAAAGTTAAGTATATTGAAAAATAAAGTTTTGTGATATTTCAATAAACTATTTTTAAAATAAGAATAAATTTACCTATTGTAATACCTTCAATTATATATATATATATATATATATATATATATATATATATATATATATATATATATATATATGCACGTGAACGTATCTAGAGCATAAGTGTAAAATGTGAATGTAAAAAATATACTTTTACTAACAAATAATTGTAGGTTTAATTGAAATAATTTAAATTTATTAAAAATTATATTGAAATGATATGGTCATGGAAACTATTTAATGGCAATTTTTAACAAATTAAATGTATAAAGAGCTATAATCGTTAGTGAATAATTACATAGTTAATGTTTTGGTTTATTTAATGAATACAAAGTTTGGTATGTAAATAATTTTTAAATATAATTGACAATTTATAGTACTAATATATTTTTAATGGTTTAATTATAAGTAATACGAGTACATTAGAAGAGAGAATTTGCAATCAATTATAAATTTTAAATTATTGAGCTTTTTAATTTACATTTTATTGTATATTGTTATAATTATTTCATCATATATATATATATATATATATATATATATATATATATATATATACATATATGGGTGTTTTTTAAGCGTGATAGAACTTTAAATTAAATTCCTATCGAAAGTTCTATCTAATCTAAAAAATATCTTTTATCATACTTTTATATATACATACATATGTATGTATATATATATATATATATATATATATATATATATATATATATATAAAGGTGTTTTTAGATAAGATAAAATTTTTGATAGGGATTCAATTTAAAGTTTCATCACACTTAAAAAACACCTATGTATATATATAAATTCGCATACATATATACTACTATAGACTTTTTTTTACAAAACTATTGAAAGTAATATAAAGTTGTAATGAATCCAAAAACGGTTATAGGCCTTGACATACAGTTCAGAACATGTGCCTTTATCAGTACGCTATTTTAAATGGGCAACATCTGTTTCGTCTGCATATAGCACTTAGATTCATGTCGCCGCTCCGGTATGTTGAGACTCGACTAGGTTCTGAATACTAAATAAATGGTCATCAGCCTATACGTTCCTTTCCTGCAATAAGTACAGCTATGACCGTGCGATGTGACATTGAAGAGGTGACGATTTGATCGTGGAGGTGGTTTGCAGCAAGTTAACGTAGATAGAGCACTGGTAGTAATTTAAGAATCACTGAATAAGTGGTTATAGGTAGCGGATGTTGTTATTGTAAATATTTGATTCATTTCGATTTGTAACGCGATGGAAATGGGATGTCGATGATAAAAAATGGTTTTCAATCGAAACATAATAAATGTTTAACCTAGTATAGGTGACATATGAAATACACCATCTTATATATATATATATATATATATATATATATATATATATATATATATATGTATGTATGTATATATAGGGCTTTCTACTAAGCACTTCAGAAGTTTAAATGAAAATAAAACAAAAAATATTTAATTAATTAGTTATTTATTTTTTTCCATTTTTAAGAATATTCTATGGCATTAATGACGAAACACAATTTCACTTATATGACCATCACAACTTCATTTGATATAGTGTATTCGTTTAGTCCAATTTTTAGTCACTCTTTCACATAATTGTGGTCCAATTCATGAATTACACGTTCAATATTTATTTTTAATGCTTCTGTTGTTTTTGGTTCATCAGCATAAACCAATGATTTCATATAACCCCACAGAAAATAATCCAATGGAGTTAGATCATATGATCTTGATGGCCAATTGATGAGTCCATTTCGTGAAATAATGAACAAATTAAATTTTTGTTTCAATAAATCTATTGAAATTTTTATAATTTCTAAGCATTGTTGAAGTGTTAAACGTTCCATGATAATTTGCCAAACTATACTGAGTTAAAATGTCAAAATGAGTTTAAAAAAATTCAAACATGGCTGCCACCAACTGTCAAAGTTCTTACATTCTTATTGGAAAACCCTATATATATATATATATATATATATATATATATATATATATATATATTTGTACTCTAATTATAAACGTTTAAATAATAATGCGTTTATTAACATAAATGTCAGTATAATATCTATTGTTAGACTATCGTATAAGAGTAACTTTCGTTTCTGGCGTTCTTTAACAACAGAATTTGAGTATTTTTAAAAATTATTCTATATGACTAAACACTATTAAAATGCGATGCCTTGGATAAAAACCCTTAAAAACCGAAAAGTTCAATTGCAAAGCAAAGCTATACATGTTTCTAACAATTCTAATAATCAATATAAAATAAAAACTTTGTTTTCTGCGCATCCTGAAAAAATACAGACACACCTACTTGTTACTAAGTGCGTTGTGCTTATATCTCTTGTAGATCGTTCTGTCTTTTATCGGTAGTTGTTCAATTATTTACTCCGCTTCTCTACTAGAATACAAGAATAGGTATCCAGATTCGTGAATTCATTTAACACTCACGAAACTAAAACGAACGCGTCATATTTTTAATAGTTTAGAAGTTTATTTTGTAAAAATCATTAATCACATTTATCGCTATTGTTTTGACACTGAAGTTTATTTTTTTATTACATTAATGAAAGATTACTTTTGTGATATTATCACTATAACTTATTTATTGTTAATAGGTATTTATTTAAATATTTTGATTTTACTTTCACTTCTTGGACAGACTGTGACAAATATCAGTTTTTCAATTATAAAATTTAATAAAAATTCTGTATGATCTATTGATTTCCTTTTTTATTTTTTTGTAAACTTAAAAAAAAATATTTTTTTAAACTTTTAATGTTGTAGGAACTTGTAAAAAGTTTAAATTTGATTTAATAATTTATAAATAATATGAAAATTAGTAGAACAATTACAATTCTTTTCACTATTCCTAAATTAATTTAAAAAAATTATATATACTTATATATAATATTTAATTACTGATTATTGTAGAAAAAATTGAGAAAAAATATATCATCAGATATTTTTACTTTATCCAAGATAGTGTTAATAATAATGATTTTATATAATTATTTAATAATGTAAAACATATTTTTAATGAAAATTTATAGTTAGATTTATAGAAGAACCTGTATTATAAATTACCTGTAAATAAATATTTATTTTCAATATGATATAAGGATATTTTATTTTTATGATAAATTTAATGTATATAGTTCATTTATATAAAGTGCTTTTAGAATATTATGTACTTTATGATTTTAATTTATATTCACACATACATACATACATACATACATACATATATATATATATATATATATATATATATATATATATATATATATGTATGTATGTATGTATATAATATGTTTGTGTCAATATTTATACAAAATTTATTTATACCATAAATTTTCAAATGCAGATTGTCGTAAGTATATTAATTGAATAAAATATGTGTCTATTGCTAAAACATATTTTATAAGCTCATGTCGTAAATGCTATCTGGGAATATTTTTATAAAAAAATATAATTTACTTTATCTATGATTTAAAATATAATATACATTAAAAATATGTTTACTATAGATTATTTATTTTGTAATAAATATAAATTGTTTATTTTGATTTAAAAAAATAATAGAGTTGTAGTTATAATTAAATATTATATATATATATATATATATATATATATATATATATATATATATATATATATATTGTTGATTGTAAAATTATTGATATTTTTTTGTTCAAAAGATTTCGCTTTTTCTTTTAAATACTTATTTTTAAAAATATAAGACTCAATACAATTTTTTTTGGAAAAAAAAAATTAATGAAAGAATTACTTGTCAACATTGTAATTTTTAATAAAATAGTAATTTAAAAATCATTATGAATAATTTTTTTTCTTATTATATTTTATTTTTTTTATTGCTACTTTTTAAATTATTAATATTTTTCTAACTGTTGTTACATTTTGGTCTAAAATTTCATTTTAAGATCATTGTTACAGTATAGATCTATTACTATTTTAACAGCTGTATTCTAACGACTTAACTGAAATGTTACGCTTTAGAATAATAATTGTTGCTATAAAATATGTTTATTTATGGATGTAGGCGTATGTTGAATATGAATAAATATACTTTTTTGAATATGAATAAGATAATTAATTTATAAGATTATTAATTAAATAAAGTACTAGTCATGTATGTTTGTATTTACATTCTTGAAAACTAAATAAATTTTAAGTTGTATTCTGTCAGATTCATGAATAATATAATTAGTAGTATAATATGTATAGATTCAAATCAACAGTTCTCATTTACAATGATTCTTATTTATTTTTTTAATTAACATTCACAATATGTATACGCAAACTATAAGGTATTTAAAAAGGTAATTTATATTACATAAACACTTTGTTAAAAGTTATTACATTACATCTTAGATGAATATATTTACTTTTGAATTTGCGAATATAAACAATTTAAATGTGTTTCATAAGTAATACTTGTAATATAATATCTAATGAACATGAATGAACACATATGTTTTAAAATAATTTTTAAACTCTTCAAAGTGAAACTAATTAAAATTTTACTATAAAATATTATACCAGTTGTGTTTTATAATTTAAACCTTTAACTAAGATTATTCTTCATGTTACGCTAAAGATATTTCATTATATATATATATTTATATATATATATATATATATATATATATATATATATAGCAATGTAGGAAATTTTAATGTGTTCTGAATTTAGCAGTTTCTAAATAAAAATATATTTTTAGTGTAACTCTGAAAATATTTAAAGGAATTTTTGTCCAATAAAATACCTAATAATGGTATCAATGCTACGAATAATTTTTTAACCCTAATTTAGTGTTTTTTTTAAAAAAATAATTAGTAATTTATATATCAGTTTTTTTTAATATATTTCATATTACATATATTTTTTTACAGTTATACGTTATCTTTTAATTTTATTATAATAAGTATTTAGATTACAATATTTTCAAGTATTTTTATGTTAAGAAATTGAACACTTTTTTTTAAGAATCTCAAAGTAAAGAAAGGATAATTATATATATATATATATAATTATTTTTCAACCATATGTTTTATTTAAGATTTATATTGACAATTTTATATATTACCTATATGAAATAAATTTGTCTTTACAGTAATATAATTATTCAAAATGTTATAAAATTATTTATGTTTTATATTTTATAAAAATGTTATTTTATACAAGTACTTATTATCTTATTTTATTAAATTAAATGGCTTACTTATGATTTAAAAAATATCAGATACTTGTTATTAGCTTGTTTTGTTCGTTGTAAAGAGTTCATTAACTCTTATTTGTTTTCTGATTCTTGGTAATTTATGCAAATTTTGTCACAATGTTGAATCACAGGAAAGTACTTCATTTTTGGCATTTCTAATTAATGGGGTTTTCACTCTCTGATACTGTTTATTTATGAAATTAACTGCATTGTGGTTTATGTTAAGTGATGGAAGGAGATTTGAATATCATGTTATTTACATTTTTATGATTATTTGTGTTATAATAAGATTGAATACCTTCATTGTTTTTAAATAAAATTTTATATCATAATATTTAATTTAATTCATATAAAATTGTAATATATTTATCTAAAGTCATAGAAATGGTTTCATAAAAAAAGTTTTAATTTTTACTCTTATATATTCTTAAAAGTTTTTTATTCTTATGGTCAATATATTTTTTATTTTAAAGACCAGTCCCTATTTTAAAATAAACTTAGGTAAATTTTTCTAATGCACATTTTGTTGACTATTTGATTGAATATTGAAATTTTAAATAATTATATATATATATATATATATATATATATATACATACATACATATATATTTAAGACAAATATGAGCAGATGCACATTTGTGTGTATACATTTTATTAAATTTTTATTACTTAATATTTTAAATAAAGTGCAATACTTTACAGACTACTATTTTTTGTTTATATCACATTTTATTATACATGTGGCATTTGTATAAATGAATTTAAACATGCTTTATATACTAAATTGCATTTCACAATACAAAATGAGATTAAAATGAGTTAAAAGTCATTTTTTATGTATTTTAAAACTGGCTAAAGTGCTATAAAATATTCATACAGTTATATGCTGTTGAAAGTATACAAAATTAATGTCAACATGATATGTATAGACAGTATTATGAATCGTTAAAATTCATTAAATGTTGTTTAGAATGTTGAAAGTTTAGGATTTATATATATATATATATATATATATATATATATATATATGCTAAATGGCTTTAAATAATTTCAATGAATATCTGAGAAATATATTAATTTCATGGTATGTCCTGTTAATTATAAGTACTTTTTTAATTAGTTTTGAGTGCATAAATTGTAAAGTTTATTTAGATATTCTGTTAAAATATTTGTATATATAAATTATTAAATATGTTCATTATAAACAAACTATATTCACATATTTTGAGTTTAAAAAGTAATAATTTAATTTAAATATAGTTAAAATTACTATTTATTTATTAATGCATAATTAAATAATTTGTATGTATGTCGAAAAAGAAATAAAATAAATTTAATTATATAGCGAATTTATAAAATAGTGAAAATATAATCATACGAATATTGAAATTCTTGGAATTGTAAGAAATAAAAATATTGTAATATTTTCTGTAAATAAAAAAAATCTATACGATGAACTTATCACTTTGATGAAATAATTATAAAATTGATCATCAAAATAGTAAACATTAATTTAAAAGGTTTTGTTCGAAATTTTCCATGCGTCAAATTTGCAATCTCATATTTTTTCTCAAATTTCTTTTAGTGAAATGATAAAAGTATACATTCGATTTCGTATTGAAAATAATAAAAAAAAATCTATAATGAACATCTCAGAAACAGTTATAACATTGAATTATATAATTAGTTTCAAACCTTAGCATCAACAAGATAATGAAGTATGGAAATAAATAAAATCACAAATAACCATATTACATTTTTTTAATTAATGAAATCGTTGATTTGATTTTTATTTGATTTGTAATATTCTTCAATTTAAAAAAGTTTTAATGCGTACAAGCAAATAATTAATGATTTTTATTATTTAATATGAACGAATGTTGTTTATTCATAGAATAAACGGAGTGGAACGAAACAAATATGTGCGTGCATAAAAAAAGAACACTAATCTAAGATGGTCACATGTCTTCGTAGTGCGTATGTTAATATTCTAACATTCGTTAGTTACAGGCGATTAAATTTCTCTTTGCGAGTGATTATGATTTTGATGATTATATGGTATATCTAGATAATCGATGAAGAACTAAAATCAACACAATTGTTATGTGAAGAAATACGAACGGAACTATCAAAATAATTTTATTTCCTATACGCATGGAATAAGCAACAAATTGTGTTTAGTTATTATTTCTTAAATATATATTCTTGTTTAAGAAAATAACACAAATACTTATATACAGACGTATATATTTAAGGTAACATTTTTATAAGTACTTTGACTACTCATTTAAATACGTGTTTGTAATCGAATATGTTTTCTATCCTTATTTGTACAAAATTAACTGTCGAAAATAAATGCTAAAAAGTTCCTTTCATTGCACTTGTGTTGAAAATTATAATACTAGTTCCTAGAATATAAATTTATACAGACAAAAATTAGAATTTATTTTAATACTTTAAAACATGAAATATATTAAAAAGATTATTAGACATCAACTTCACTTTAAAATTATATTCATATTTTCATTTTAAGACAGATAGAAATTTTGTTAATTTTTATTTATATTTATATATAATCAAAAATATTTCATTAGGTATTTGAACTTGGAATGATCTTTATTTTACTATTTTCAAAATTCTGTCTTCCTGAATTAAGATTTTCAAGAATCAGATTGAGAGGAATAACATGTATTAATGTAAATATTTTTTAATTGAAATTCTAACGGGTATTATTCTTATTATTATTTATTTTAATAATTTTTGTTGGTTGTATTTTATTAAAAATAAAAATTATTAGCTATTATAATACCTGAAGATATTTTTTTTAGAATTTCTAATAATTATGTTATTCATTTTCGTTAGATATTTAAATTTTAGTTTTTAAAATTGATATAATTATTAATGCATCATATATAGTCAATATAGTAAGAAGAAAGTAGAAGTGATATCATTAAAATATTGGCCATGAAATAGACAATAAGATTGGTATCAAAAGCCTTCATGCTCTCAATAAACCTTGCTATTTCCAATTGCAGAAAAAAAATACAGAAATATTTATTTTTTTAATAAATGAGTCTTTATGCTTATCTTATATTATTAATAAGTAATGTCGTTTCTATTCCATGAATATTAATTTAACTTTTAAAATATGTTTTCCCACGTTAATACACTCATTTTTTTTAATATAACCACACAGAAATGAATATTGAGTTTCACATTTAATTTCTCCACATATTTAAAATAAAAGTAAATACTTATGTGGATAATATTAAAAATTAGTGGAATGTCACAGAAAATTGTGTTTCTAGTTCGATATAAACCAACTAACAAGATATTATTTTCTCTCAAACAGCATTTACAATTATAATACGAGCTGATGCCGTTTGTAGTTTCATTTCACTGATGGGCTGACAAGTTTGACAAGTCGTAGATTAATTTAAACGATAACTGGAAACATATAATGACTCATAATGTTATCAATCAACAAATCTAATAAATTTTGTAATTTATATTTGTATCTGAGTACGATTGTTGTAAATGAATTTTATAATACAATTAACCCAAGCGTACTTAATACGATTTAATCTATCAAGTTTACACTCCGAATGTGACTATTTTAATGTGATTTTATAACATGATCGTTTCTTTCTTATTGTTACAGTTTAATGGATCTCGCTGTTATAATGTTTATTACATTTCTCAAGATATACCAAGCTGTATATATTTTTAATTTAAATTAAACTCTTTAATAGGTGGAATCTCTCGTAAAGAAATATATGTTTATTTATTTGCTTCTACAATATTATTCGTACATTCAATCCATAATTCCTACTGTAGTTGATATAAAGAATATAATTAATCAAGCAGACACCACATTGTCGTACGTAGCATTATGTGATTATACCGTGCACATATATTTCCTGTGGCCTTTGTGTACTGTGTATTGGATTTGTAAAAATAAACGATGATTTTGCTATGAACTCTTTTGTGTGCGAACGTTTTTGAAAGATTCGTAATCAAATTATTGCTATTTAAATTCCTATCTAATTATATTTTTATATGTATGTGTATATATACTTATATACATACAGTAACAAGCTCTGAAGATAAAAAAAACCCTTACTAATATAATATACGAGGAAATATTGAAAATGATATAATACCGTGGTGTTAAATGAAATAACAAAAGGAATGTTTGTTAAATTGAATAAAATTGCAATCAATGTGCTTCAAATATGCAAATTATTACACCTTTATGCATTATTAAACATTAAAAATAAATATTGTTAATTTTTAGAAAACTAATATAATTTATATAGTATATGTTTATAAATTAAAAGGCTAGTTGCAAAAGATAAATTAATCGAAAGGGAATTCAAAATTTTATTTTTAATTGAAAAATATTTGATTTATTTACAATAAGTACAAATAATTATCGAAAACATAATATCAATTATAAAATATATTTATGAACTTGTAATTGCTTATTTACTTATTTTTTTATCGAAAAATAATTACACATTTATTAATAACTTATATATATATATATATATATATATATATATATATATATATATATATATATGTTTGTGTTAAGATAGTAATTTTCTATGTAATAAATTTCTTATTTAAATTCAAACCTACAATCATTAAATGCAAAAGTTAACCACCCACACACATATATGTAAATATATTAATAAAGTACTTGCTGCATTGAAATTATTTTATTATGTAAATGTGATTGGATATAAGTAAATGCATAGGAATTATATACCTGTATTGAAATAAGTTCTATATTTAATGTTTTAAAATCATGTTTGTATCTCCACAGATCGTGATGACAAGTCTGAAATTTAAATTATCATGAAAATAATGTACACGTTTATTAATAGTATCATATTTTTGTAATTTGATTTATATTATAATGGAAACTGTTGCGGTGAAATAAAATCATACTTGTATTATTTTAATATACAGATAAATAGAAGTTGGTAAATGTATATTAATGAGTTCAAATGAAATAACAATTAACTGTAGTACTTTTTCACAAGATGAAACATTATTAGTAAGTTAATCTTAAAAGAAAAAATATAATGAAATAAAAAAGTTCATTTTGATAATACATTATGTGAAACTAATATGCATTTTTATAAGAGAGTAATTGATACAAAAAAAGATAAAATTAATATATTTTAATTCAACATTAAAAATAACATGAAGGTCATTTTATTTAAATTATGTAGGAAAAATATTTCGATGATCTGTATTTCAATTATAAAAAAAAATTGTAATTATCATACTTTATGACTATTCACACGTACCTATAATCTAATTTAATTTAATATTTAAGACTGAAAATTATTAATTGTATTAATTATTGGTATGAAATATATATGTAAATGTAATGTTTTTAATTTAATATGTATGCCAAAGATAATTTATTTACGCCAAAAATATAATTGAATAAAAAACAAATATTACAAGTCAAGAAATAAAAGTTGTATATTTGGTGTACTGATTTAGAGATTTTTTTACTGTACTTTATATATATGAAATTCTTATAGATTAAATTATAGATTTTAGAATATGAAATAAATCGTGTTGAACATAAACTAAAAATCTAATATATTTATTATGTTTTTATATTGTAAATTTGTTGATTGATTTCGTGAATTTAATCTTGTACCATTTAATTAAAACAGCTTGAAATATATTTCAAATAGCATTAAATTAAAAAACATAAAATTAGAAATAGGTAATTTCGTTTTATGAGGTTTATGTGTATGAAAAATTGTATATCAGTGGAACACTAACCAACAAATTTGTAATCAACAATTATAAGTGAATAATCGTGAACAGACGTTTTATTTTTAAAACTTTCTTATTGTATGTTATTATTAAAAGTGTTTGTATACACATACACACTCATTATATATATATATATATATATATATATATATATAATAGTTAACTTTTTATTAAAAATATATTGTTTATTTTATGTAAGTTTACAATAAAATTTTATATTTGTTTATTATTATTTTTTTAAATATTATATTTTTTGATTAACATATTACAATTCTTTTGGTTATTTACTGTTCATGTGATCTTTTTAGTATTCAAAGTATCAAAATTATTTTTATTCAGTGCACGATATTCATAACTTTTTATAATATTAAGTCTTATTTTTATATTGAGTGAATCTTACTTTTACATGCGGTTATATTAAAATATTTTTGATTGTAACCTTATAATTATTTAGATTACTGTATTTTTCTATAGCTAGTTTCTTAAGTTGTTTAAGTACATTATATATATATATATATATATATATATATATATATATATATATATATATATATAAAGTGCATATATTTAAAACTATGAATATTTATGTATCTATGACAGATATAACATGTTTTGTTTACATCTACAAGCATTTAGAAAATCCAATTATTGTACAATTGTGTTGTTCCTTCTACAAATCTGTCTGAATGAATTAGGTTCAATTTAATAAAATTACTTTAATTAGTGATGCTAATTTACGCTTTGTTTTTATATGTTGACTTTCTTTGTAAAAGTGCGTAAATATTTATTAGACATTAATTAGTGTTTGCTTATTTGTACTTAATTAAAATATAACGCAACGTTACATATTTGTACAAGCACTTTACCAATTTGATATTCACTGACATACATTGTACTGAAAAATTTAAAAATATACAAATTTTATTCAAGCCTAATTTTATGAAATTAGTTTGTGGTATTATATATTGTATAAACATATACATATTCACACACACACACACTCTTTCTCTCTCTCTCTCTCTCACACACACACACACACACATATATATATATATATATAATCATCCAAATGTGACGTCTAGATTTGTGTTTTATTAAAAAGAAACATGTGTATAGGGTGGTATAAGAGAAACATGTGTATAGTTTCTATTGTTTCTTTTTAATAAAACACAAATCTATGTGTCACATTTGGATGACTCTATATATCTACCATTTTGTCCATTTCATTTTTCCTAAATGATTTTTTATTTTTACACAGTCATGATTGAGAAAATAAGTCATTGTAAATATTGTATGTACGTTACAATTAAAGTCGTTATTTTTTAACGTTAAAAACATTAACGACGGTAATCTAATTAGAATAACAGTTTTCATTATGTTACGTATTCTTCAATTGTTAAGTTCTACTACATATGATGTTACATATATTTTTGAATAAAGAGAATAGTGTAATTTTAATTTGTTTAGAGTGGCATTTGAATGTAATTAAGGTCTTTTAACTATAGACACGAATAGATAACACATCTTTCCAAGATGTTGATGTTGCAAAATTATTTTTTTTTGAATTATTCAAAATTGAATTTACCGTTAAAAAGTACTGCATGTGACGCTTGCAGTGGTGTGTAAGTGATTTGAACGCGGATCATGTGAATTTCACGCCACTTAAATTAGGTTAAAATAACATCTCTCTACTTGTGTACAGACAGAGATTTACATTTTAATGTTAAATACTTCATGGCTATAAAGCATGGTAAATAGATTAAAGGTGTCATTGTTTAAGCTTTAAATGCGCTACTTAATTTATGTTGTAAAATTGTAATAAATTGGGATTATATTAAATTTAGTAAATTTTAATAAGCGCAGTGAAATTTCTAAACTTAACTAGTTAACTGTCGATGTGTGAGGTTTCAGTTCGTAAATTAATACTAAAATAATTTATAGTTATTATATATATATATATATATATATATATATATATATATATATACATACTAAGTACTAATATAAATAATTAGAGTATTGAAATATTTGCAGAAAAATTAAAATCGAAATATTATTTGAATGATAAATTATATAGAATGAATGAAAAACATTTACATACAATTGGTGTAGAAATAGACAATTATGTTAGATATTGAAAATTTTTCATTATATTAAATGACATTATTATTCTTTATAAAAATAGAAAAATACTTGTCCAAAAATAGTCAATAATTTCTTCATTGAATATTTTAAGTTTTTTTTAAAAAAATTCTGGAAATAAATTTTTAAATGAGATTTATTAAAGATTATAAGAAATTAAAATTAATACATTTCCAATGTAAAATATCATTATAGTCAATGTTTTTTGATACACAATCATTTCTAGTCGATGCTGATAATAATATACTTTTCGTATAATAAAGACACAAATCGACTATTAAAAAACCTTTCACGACCTTTGTAACTTTCGCCACAAGAAATCAGCCATAAATTGAGCCTGCATGTACTGCGGTTATAAATATAATCTGACAATTTTCAATCAACTTCACGTGCATCGTAATGTGGACCTATTTTCGAAACCAAATAGAGCAAGAATAAAATGTATACAAATTATTTACAAAATAATTATCTGTATCTGATTCATTGAGCTCTGTCTTAATCTGTGCATTAGATGCAGTGGTTTACAGCGCTTTTCGTCCGCAGTTATTTCCGTAATTGTTAATTTAATTTCAGAAATATTCAAAGACTGTTCTTTACACTTCATGCATTTGGATGCGCATGCCTTATTGTCCGTGCTAGGTTAGGTGTGAAATTAAGTGTATAAATTATATTACAGTTTTGAAGACATGTTATTTCAAGTTCGATTTCCGGGACATCATTTTACAAATGTACACTTGTTATATGAATTATTACTATTAAATATGTATAAATGAACTTCAGAGTTTCATGAACTTTTAAGTGTTTAAAAATACAATGCGATTAATATAATTTATGGACAAAAATATAACTTAAGAGTGATATTCAAATACTATTTAAACTATATTTTTATTACAAGAAATATTAATAACCCACTTTTTTAAAATATTAATTCGTCACAAATGATTTGGTATTGTGGATTAATCATTTTTATACAAATAAATCGTTCGTCACAAACCATAAAATTTTATGAAAATGTTTAATAATTACTTATACTTTTTTTCGATAATATGCATTTCAGTGACCATGCTATAATCATTACAGTAAGAATTGATTTATCCTATATAAAGAAAAGAGAAAGTGAATAAACATTCTTTCTATAGCAAATATAAATGATTCTAGTTTTATACTAAGAATAAAATTAAAATAAATCTTTTGATTTTTGTGCAATCATATTTATTTTAAATATGTTTGATTAGATTGAAAGTTAATCGAATTTGTATTTATTTGCATTTAAATTCTTATCTAAAATCTGAAAGAATTTTTAGTTTAATTCAATATGTTTATATATATATATATATATATATATATATATATATATATATATATATATATATAATATTTTAAGAAATTCATTGATCAATGCAAAATATTGGTTATTACTCATAGTAATGAAATATGATTTTAAATTTTAGAATAATTCACAAGTACTGAAGAAATTCGTGGGAAAATGGGTTAGAAACATAAGAAAATTCGTCACAGTGGAGTGGAATAAAGAAATGTTAGATCGTTTGTATTGAAAAATATTACAAAAGACTTTCATTCATCAATATACAGATAGAAGCTGACAGTGATGGCTATATGTACAAGTAATTACTTTTTATACTTTTTTTATATTATATATTTCCTCAATAAGATGATTATTATTTTAATCAACAAAATTGTTATGATTTAATATAGTTTTTTTATTTATTTATTATAAATTATAGTACAACGTTATCTGTTCATTACACCAAGATCATTTTCAAAATGTATTATGCAGTTTTATTTCACAGTCGAATGCAATATGTATGTAATAAATATTAGTGTAATTACGTACTAACATGAAAAAAACAATAAAATATAACACACTACTTATTCTCTTCATTAAACTGTTGATTACATTCATATAAGATTTATTATCGTTCATTTTATCATGATATTAGATTGAAATAATGATGCTTGATTATTGAAATATGATAATTCACAGCTGGAATATGACAAGGTGTATTAAAACGGTAATATGATTTAATACATAAGTTTAATTTAGTTATTAATCTATTTATAGTGTTTTATATATTTTTTCGATGAAATAGATAATAATGGGAGGGAATCATCATTTTTTTAATATATTTTTTATCATAGACATTTGAATAGTTCTTTTAATACCTATAATAGGTTTTAATTTGACTATATTAATTTAATTCTAAACATATATTTCAGTTTATGTATTTAGTAGATTTTAAAATAAAAAATCATTTCTCTAATCTATTCTGATGTATTGTATAATGAGTTTGTGAGGAATGAAAGAAGTTAAATTCTACGTGTATTTAGAAAAGCTCATTAATACAAAAGCAATATTAGAGATGAAGTGACTAGAAATATAAAATGGTATAGTGTCAATTTGGAAAAATATAATATAAAGATCAAATATCACTATATTAATAAAAAACTTTTTAATCAATTCGTTCTACCTGCTTTTACTTATCTTTGTGAAATATGAATTTTATTTGCCAAAATAATTCAATAAGTATGGATAATATAAAAAGTATTGAAAAATGAATTTGAGTAATAATATGTTGAGATAAGAAAAGAAATAAATAGATTAAAAAAAAGTTTTGGCTATTACAATAAGAGAGAAAAGTTTAAAATGGAAATAGTCTGTTATTAAGCAAGAGCAAGAGATGTGAGAAAATTCATTTATGTAGAGTTTTGGAAGAGGCCTTCAAATAGTAATAGATAAAAAGAGGCTGCTACTATTAGTAATTATGTATATATATGCATATATGTATTAATCATAATTTAAAAATTGATAACTATTATGAATAATGAATTAATTTCTTAATTAAGAAACAATAAATGTATTCGAATATAATATATTGTGCAATACAGTGCTGATTGCTATATAAAAATATTTTTAGTTATTATCTTATAAAAAATACAGTTTCAGCCAATTATTTATAGAATAGAAAACAATAACTTAATTTGGAAATATGTTTATAATACAATTTATTTTTTATCAGTGTTAATCTGAATGATCAAGTTAATTTAAATAGAAATATGTTTATCATTAACATTTTTACAATAAATTAAATTATTTAAAAAAAAATTCTAGGCATATAGTCACAAAATACCTCGTATTTTACATTGATTAAATCGAGTTCTATATTGAGCTACTTACATATAATTTTAATTAGTTTTTATCTAATTTATTTTTTATGTTAAGTTTATAAGAAAATCTTTTTAATTACAACATATGTTTATTTGTATTTGTTTAGTTGATATACTATTGATTATTGTTGAATACATTATATTTTTATAAATTAAATAACAGAAATGTTTTTATATTTGACGATGTAAAGTATTAAAAAACGTACCTTTTAGTTTATTTTAATTTTGATTCAGTATATAATATGATTAAAATGTGAAATTACTTAGTTTGTTATGTTAATACTATTAAAGTCATGTGAATAAATTTTAAAATAGTTTAACATAAAACCAATAATGCACTGAACAAAATTTAATTGCAGTGTAAATATTCTACTTAAAGTCCGAAAGTAATCTGGAAAACATAATTTTTATAAATTTCAAATAATTCTTTTAGTATTTCAAAAACCGGAAAAATAAATGACATTCAGTAATAAGATTTCTTTTCTAATTATTTGATCTGCAAATACAATCTAAACACTTGAAAGGCCGAGACATAATTCCTGACATTTATTTTTACAAAATATTTACATACTTGGCTTCTATGAATATTTACCACTTGATTTCAAAAGTTATTTGCGTAAAACTAAATGTCAATAATTAATAAATTATGTTACCCGAATATAAATATTTGAAGACTTGTGCGCCAGTACTAGAAATATGTCTAAAATAACGTGTGTAACGACATAATAATGACAATAATAAAGAAATTATTCTCAAGTTTTCATGTTTCTACATAAAAAGTAATAAAAAGAAATTTAACTAATATTCATTACATATTATTATTTTTTACGGCGTAAAATTAAATAACCTTCAATATATATATATATATAAATTATATATGCACATGTAGGTAAAATATTCTTACTTAATTTTGAAAAGATGATAGTGGTGGTAATATTTGTATTTTATTTATTATTTTTATTTATTATTAATGATCGAAAAATAATAAATTATAATTATAGATCTATTTTGTATTATAATATATGACTTTTAGTTTTTAACATTATTTTTAAATTCAAGCAAATTGATCATTTTTAAATTATATCTTTTGAAACTCTAGTTCTAAGTATAAAATTATTAGATTTTGTCTATAACCTTAATACAACTTAACTACCAATACTTATTGTAATTACTAAAAAAATAAATTAAAATTTTTAAAAAAGGAACTAGTGCTAGATAAGTTATAGTAACAATAAATTACCTTCCTCTTATACGGACAGTTCGTGTAACTCTGTGCTCGTTCAAATATCAACATTCCGCTGTATTTGTTGTGATTGCATTATATGTTCTTAGTTTTAATTAAGTATCAGTATAGTGTTCCACGTATGATTTTTATCTAGTATATGTAACGTGTACACTTGGTAACTAATGAGTTCATGAGTGCAAATCCGGATTAAAACTCTTTTTCATTAGTTAAATGGCCGTTTTATTACTAAAACTTAACATATATCACCAGTTGACCTAAAAATACAACTAACTCTTTGATAACTGAGTAGAAAAAATTTCAATTAGTTTCGTTTTCATTGTATTATTTGATAAAAATATAAATTATTTCGTCAAGCTTATAAATTTGTTGAATGTTAAGAGAATATAAAAATTAAAAATGTATGGAGAAATTAAAATTAATACACATATATTTTAATATTAGTATCTATAAATATTATTTGTTTTTTTTTATAACAAGATTAAGGTAAATAATTTTATTTACATCTGTACTTTATTAAGGTTTTAATAATTATCTTTTATAAGAATAAAATTAATTATTACTTTTGTAATGAAAATTTAATTTTTTTAGAATAGATATTAAATCTAGAATTTATTATTATTATCTGATAATATTGTATTTATATAAAAATCTGTATTTAAAAATATTCATAATGCAGATCTGGTTTATGTGTACAAGCCCAAAGAAATATATTGTACAACGCGTTTGCTGTTGTTGTAAAACCATAAACATAAGTAATTCAAGACATTTTGAATTGACTGACCTAAGGTATTAGGTACAATGATCTTAAGAAAAATAAATTCTTGTTTGTAAAGTAAAATAAAAATGTTCTCCATAATAATACAATGCATAATCAGACATAGAAGTTGTATATTTTATTGAATCTGTCAGGATAATAATAGTGTTTTATTCCATTAAAAAATGTTTTTTTATAAAGAGGATAAAAGTTGATATAATGCCTCAATAAAAAATAGATATTTATTTATTTATTTTCATATCCCAGACTTTAGTGAATAAATTATTTTTTTTTAAAAAAATCCTCTAATATAGAGGGTTATTATTTCTTTGTAAAAAGTCATTTTAAACATATTTTTAATATTTAACTATTAATTCAAGACGTGGATGATAATTTATTTGTGAAAGCTTTATTTATGTTGAAATGTATATTAGCATAAAATATTTAAAAATTTGGTTTTATTAAAGTTCGATTATAAATTTTATTAGAAAATTGTAAAAAAGTAGAGGATTTTTTAGTCTTAGAAGTTTTTAACTTAATTGTATGTGTCTTATTTCATTTATACTAATGATTTTGTAGTACATTATTGTGTTTTATATTAGTTTGTAAACTATTTATATTAAGACTTTTATTGTTAGAATATATATATATATATATATATATATATATATATATATATATATATATATCATCATCATCATCATCATCATAACGCCCACATCAGTCCACTACTGGACGAAAGCCACAATGAATGCTACCATTCATTGGTATTTGGTCATATTCACCACGCTGACCAGGCGGATTGGTGAAGATTTTTTATTCGGGGTTTACTCCCTTCTCGACAGTTATTTTTTACAAGATGAGGTTGTCGGCCTTCATGCTCAACCCTCGACTTGAAAACGAGGGACTCTCCGACTGGGAATCGAACGCAATCTCCCGCATGACACGCGGTGATGCTAACCACTGTACTACCCAGTCGGTATATATATATATATATATATATATATATATATATATATGTATTTATATATATATATATATATATATATATATATATATATATATATATATAAAGTAGCTTTAACGACGTTTGATATTTTACTAACGGTAATATAATAAAGTTTAATATAAGTATTGTATATATGTTTGTGGTTGAATTAAACAAGATATAAAATGCAATATATGTTTACTGTACATACTTGAACTAATAATGGGTCAATAATGGTTCTTTTTTATCCTAGTAACCTCAAACTGTTGAGTTACATAGATATAAATATTTTATATACATATATACACAAATACTTTAATATAACCGAGTGTGCTTGACAACCATGGTCATTAAATCAATATAATTCAAACGTTTGTAAAATAATTTGAGCTTAAATAAATTTATTAAATAAAAGTTTTGATCAAAAATCTTGAAATTTATTTAACACAAAAGGTTTAAATAAAAATGTGAAGATAAATTGATTTTTATTTACAAAATAAAATTCTCATTATAAAAGAATATTATTAGAAAGTGGTTTAAATACTTAGAGACTTTTAAAATACATGTCTTCACTTTTCAATAATAAATTCGTTAGCTTTAATAATAAAGCTGTAGGAATAAAATTGAAAAGATGTTTTCGACAATAATAAAAATTATTTTATTCATTAATATTGTTTACAAATAAAGTCGTGTTTGTAATAAAAAATTAAAAATGTATTTTTCAATCAGCTGTGATTTTAATTTTCAATCGTTTTCACTGCTGCGATTGGTTCATTACTGGATAATTGAATTAGTTACTATGGGATTATTAATCACTTTTAAAAAAGCTTCTAATGTTGGGATGTATACAATATATAACCGTTATTTGTCTTAAAAAATAAATAGTTCCTTGATTTGTGAAAGAATTTAACGTTACAAGAAGTCTATTGTTCATTATTTTAATATTGTATATAAAAAGGCTCTTTTTATTAATTCATATCAAACAAAATATAAATTTAATTAATTATTAATTGAATAGTAGGTACTTCAAAATCTTTATAACAATAAATATACGATTTCATGTACTTAAAAACCTAAATATTTAATGATTATATTTTAGAACGGATATTTATCTTACATAGCTGTTAATGTATTTTTCAATCAAATACACTGATGAATTTTACAGAAATAAATTATATTATTAATTGGATTTGACCTTTTTAAACTGTATTTTATTTCTTGTATTCAATTTGAAAATTAATTCACGATTTGGAAGTTTGATGGATAAACCAGTACACAATATAAAGTACGATATATAAAACAAGAAATAAAACTATTAAGCAAATTACAAATGTTCTTTGAACATCTTTTATGCCTACACTTTTTATGTGTGCTGATGGTGTAAGATCGATGAGATGATGTATGAACCTGTTGCAAAGCATTGGCGCACGCCATCATCAAGGTCGGTCATTGTGCTTACACACTGACAAGGTCACTGTACTGTCATCATCAAAATGCATTCGATTATTCTTAGAAATAAATGACGTATTACGTAATAAGTGTTATGTAAAAGTAACTGTCATATAATCATACTCGAGCAACTGATTGACGTATTCATATTTAATCAGTGAAACGTTTTTTTTATACTAATTACTACTTATATTTAATTATTGTAATGAGATAATTATTTAAAATATATATGTACATATACAATGACGCAAAGAACTATTCGTATCTCGTGTATTAATGTGTTTAGTATTGGATTACTACTACTTTTACAAAGTAAAAATATGTAGTAGGAATGTAATAAATTTTCGTTTACATAAATGTACATATATGTTTATGAAATATAAAACATTTTGAGTCATGAACTTACAAAGAAAGAAATATAATCATATTATTGTTTAATTCTCTATTAGTTCTGGAATTTCAAGAATATATCAGTATGGTTAAAGTATTTCAAGTTGTTAAATATGTCAATAGAGAATTATAAATATAATAAATAGTGTATTGAATGTTAAGAGCAATGTAAAAAATTAGAAATAATTAACGTTAGAAATATTTTACATAAGAACTTAATGATATTTTATATAAGTATTTATTTAAATTGGCTGGACAATGAAAATGATTGAAAGAAAATAAAAAAAAATGTTTAATGAAGGCATGTGCTTTGATTAAAATAAAAATAATCTTCAAATAAATTATATATTTTTTTTAAAAAAAATAGTAATTCTGACTCGGTCTAATGATTTTTCTCTTTAAATATAATTTATCGTATTATATATTTAGAAGTTTTTTTTGTTCTATAGTTAATTATTTAAATAGTATTTCGTAACAAGATAATAAATTAAAGCATTTAAAAATAAATAAATATTATTTTATAACAAACTTTTTTCGAATTATAACGTTTTTTAATTCACAAATCTTAATGTAATTGAACTACCTTGAAAATAATTTAACAGAAAAGCATGACGAAATGTTCGAAATTTATTAGATTTTATGTAGGATAATCAATGTTAATTTAGAAAATCTTAAAACACTGAATTAATAATCTTTATACGTCTAAAAATAATTCCATAAAATATGAGGTTTGATAGGATACATACAATTGAAATTATTAAAAACATATTTTATGAGAATATAATATGGATGAAATAAATATGTTTCTTATTGCTTGTCTTCTTTTGAACCATAAATTATGAATTTTGATTTATAATTTTATTAGTATAATTAAACATATTCGATTTATTTTATTCCCATACCATGCATGGAATAAATGTTCATAGTCAATTAATAAAGATAACAAAAATAATTAACAGATTGTAAAAAATGATTTTACAATTTTATTTTGTTTCGTGCATTTAATTTGCTGTTATCTATCTATAGATATAAATCTTTTTAAATTAAATTTGTAGTTTATTGAAATTTTAAATCTATAATACATGTATTGATTATCAGTGCATCGACCGATGTAAACTGATGTACGGAAACTAAATAAAATTATAAAAACATGACTGTACCATTTATATTAAAAATCCATATACTACCTGCATGTCTGAGCATATTTTTTATATTTTAAATATGTGAAATTGCACTTTAATTAAACATATAAAATAGATATTTAATCAAAAAATGTGAAAGTATTTTATATGTTTAAAAATACCTAAAATACTTAAGTGTTGTGAACAAAAGTATTTTTCATTGATGGAATTGTTGATAAATATTTACCGTTATTAAAAGTACACACACACACACACACACACATATATATATATATATATATATATATATATATTCATAAATAATATTAGTGTGTGTATTAAATTTTTGATGAATATGATTAATTTATTATGTTGAGTGATTTTGATGATAATATCAACAATCAAACAATACGTTGGCGATATACAGTTAGTATCACGACATGAAATTCAATGTAGATATTTGAAATTTTACTTTAAGAATTTTTTATTATGTCAAATCTTCATAAATTCTAATATGTGAAGACATCTTCAGTTTTTATAGAAGATCTGACATGAATTTTGATCATTAAACGAATATTTGTTTATGCAATTATACAATATAATTTAAAATGATTGAAGTAAATATTTATGTTTTTATTTTTTTATAACTTTTATGATTAGATGAACATCTGATTTTTGAGTTGTTTTTAAATTCAATATTTTCTTATTAATGAGATGATTTTTAGATTTTTAAAATAGATATACTTGTGTTTATATATATATATATATATATATATATATATATATATATATATATATAATTGAAATATTTTAAAAAAATTCTAAGTATATACTTTACACAAATAAAATTATCTAAACTTGTTTAAATTATAACAAAACATTTTTTCAATATATAAAAAAATATTTGTTTTTAACAAAATTTATCAAACTTATCTAAAAAGACAGATTTTAAAATAATGAGATAAAAATGAATAGAGACATTTTTGTAAAATAAAAATAAGAAAAAAATAATATAAATTAGTGGTATATGAAATTGGCACTAGTTTATATATGAAATTAATTACAATATCAATATAACTTTTTATTCATTTTTTGTTCTCATATTCTCCGAATTAATATGTATGTACCGTATATTTCTAAAAATGAAAATAATAAAATTAAGCGCATGGTTATGTTTCAATTGCACAATTAGTTTCGTATTATTATTATTTCAAATAAATATCATCTTTTACACGACATATGAATAAATATTGTTTTTAAATAAACATTTATTTTATTGATTTGTTCACAGTGTAGTTAGTATTATTAGTGTTATGCAATAGTTGATTAAATATAAAGGATTTTCTATTCTACATGTATAAAATATGTTAATTTTTGCTTTATGCACACCCTCACATAAGTATATAATTATATGTCTTGTATAGATTTTGTTTGAAAATCATTACATGACGTTATGTATTTTTATATATTTTATTTGTTTTAAAAATCGAGTACTTTTAAATAAAGTGCATTTTATTATAAATTACAGCATAAAATTATTTAAAAAAATGATTTAATTGGAATCGTGAAGCATTTAATTTTTTTTTCTAATTTTACTAAACAGCGTTTTATACATTATATGTTTTTTCATTTAAATTAATTTTTATATTTGATTAAAATAAATTTTTTTAAGCAAAATTGATAATATACATATATTGCAAAAACAAAGAGTTTATTATAAAACGTGTTTGTCAACAAGAACAAAAAAATAAAGAACGGAAGTTGTTAATAACTTTTCTGTCTACAGAATTTTCCAGTTGAAATCTTGTCAAGGTTGTCTTTGTTAAAAAAGGGAAATCCCTGTAATGAGCCATGAAGTGTCGTCTGATCAATCTACTCTTTGTCTGCTATTTAATAATTGTTATATAAAATGAATTTTAGTTCAAATGAATATTTTAATATCTATAGTATTGTTAATATCCGTTGGTTTTCTATAAATTTCATATAATTATAAATTAATATAAAGCTTTTATATCTGAGAACTTTTGTTATTTTGAAAATCAGTGCTTTATAATTTCCAAAATTATTAGTTGATTAATTTGTAAAAAATCAGTAAAATATATATAAAATTGTTGATATAAATGATAAACTTACTGGAAAAAATAATTTCAAGTACAATTATTAATGGTCTATATCAAGTGCTTAATAGTCCATTTTAGTATCTTAAATATTAAGTATAAATAAGTGTTCATTATTTTTTTTATTTGATGAAGATTCATCTTTTAATAGATTAAAATTGTAAAATATTTTATAAGTTTTAAAATTTCAGTTGAGGTAAATATAAAAAAATCTAATTTAAAATTTTATTACAACATATAATTGTTTCAAGTGAGATAGAAATGATTACTAAAAATGCAACTTTTCCCATGGTACTTATAACCGAGTTAGCACACAAAATTACTAATGAATATATTATGGATATATAATAAATATTATTGAATATTGAGTACTTTTCATTATGAAATTTATTGAATATAATTATTTTTAAAGAAATAATTTATATAATAAACATTGTGCATTTTGAATTTTTTACCGTTCAGTTTTATACTTCAAAATAGTAACTACTTATAAGTACCGTAATACTATTAAAACATTGTTTAATACTAATACTCAACCCTGAAGATAACGTTGAGATCATGTATTATCCATTTGTAAAATTGATCTTGGTTATTGTAAATATAATTAATACTTTCATGTGAATAAAAAAATATTTATAGAAGCATATTAATTTATTATTGAAAATTATTTATTATTATAAGGTCATGAATATGTTTATTACATGAAGCATCATGTTAAGGACTTATAACAATAAATCAAAAATGATTAAAATTAGCTATTATAAAAAATAAAGAATAAAATTCATGTACTTGCAATATTTAGATTTATTTGCACATTAAATTGACGATAAACACTTTACTGCAATTAGTAAGTAATCTTATGAGTTAACATCTGTGTCATATGTTCCGTTTTCAAAGATTCTACACACGTATCATTTAATCGGATTTTATTTGAACTGTCTGTTACTTATCACTTAGAAGATATCCATCTAGACGTGGTTAAGACATCGTAGACATCAATGTAAATTTTAAAAAAACGTGTTTAAAAATTGGACATACGTTTAGTTATATGGTTTGCATTTCTACTTGTCTGTATTTTGTTTATATATATATATATATATATATATATATATATATATATATATATATATATATATATATATATATAATTGAAAAATAAATTGAAGAAGTTTGTTTTTAATTTACGAAATAAAAAATTAAATAGAGAAAAATTAATTTAATGACTGTATTTCATTTCATTACCTTTCATTCGTTTCTAATGTATTAAATATTCTTTAATTTTATTCTAAAATATTTCTTTTTTTGGAATAATAATATATTTTCAATTGATTATAATTGAAAATCAATTTTAAAATATGATCACTATATTTTTTTCAATATTTAATTAATAAATAAATAATGTTTTTGTTATAACTGTTATTTTTGTTTCAGAAAATATTTTGTACTTGCAGATAAAAAGATAAAATATTTATAACATAATTACAAATGCATAATATTTATAGGTATATAAAATAATAATAGTTCAATATAATAAATAAAGAAATATTAAATGTTTCTGAGATGGATGGTTATTTTTATCAATTAGAAATTACATGCACATATTTTTTTATTTAAAATTATGCAAAGAAAATAAAATAGAAAATTATATTACAATAGTTTAAATTTTCAAATATAAAGTTATTTTTTTAATAATACTATTTAGTTGCTCTATTTATTTATTAGTCTAATCCTACAATTTATTAAAGAAAATACTTCTCTTAAAACATAATAAAATTATTAAGTTAATAAAAAATAATATAATGTAATATTTGACAAATCACGAAAACTAAAGTAGATTCGAATTTAGTTTCAGTGAAAGATATTTGTACACAAAATTAAATAATTTATTATATATTAATAAAAAATTATAACTAGAGAAAAAATATATATATATATTATAAATAGTTCAAATCTTATAAATAATAATCTTATAATTTTTAATGAAGAAGATTAAATTATAAATCAAATTGTAGCGATAAATAGAGAGTATATTCATATGTACATATGATTATATTTATATAATCATCAATTAAATGCAAAAAATGTTTTTTATTGTTATTTAAAAATCATATATAGAGAATATTTTGATTTTTGATTACACAAAATTATAGAAGTAATTTATTTTATTTGAAATATTTGCAAATAGCATTTCTTCTTTTTTATTTGAATTATATATTGGTACTTTATTGAAAATAATAAATTAAAGATAAAAGTTCGAGAATTATACAAAAATATATTCATATTATAATACATTTTAAAAAAATACACAATTTATCATTTTTATAAAGAAAAAATGATTAATTTTTAATGTAGAATGAAGTTATTATCTCATTTTAAGGTAAATTTCCTAGTCATAATTTAACATTTTGATCATTTTTTAAAATATAAATACCGTGTAAGTCGTCTTTATCATAAAAAATGATTGTATTAATTTGTTTGTATGGCCTAAAATTCGAAATGTCTTTGTAACATACAAGAAAAGTACGTTTGGTTAATGGTTTTATAATTACATTACCATCTATTTAACCATTATTATTTCATAATAAATACAGATATGAATAATTGTGTGATTTATGTTCACTTCACGCGTGTTTTATCTTTTTTTCTAGAGGTGTGAATAACTAATAATATAGTCATAAGAAGAATAGATTAAGAAAAAATATAATTTTTCATAATATAAGCTTGATTTTCTTTATTATTTTTTTGTATAACATTTTTATGAAGTTATACAGGTTTCTATTTTTTATAACAACTTATTTTTTCTCTCATTTTTTTATTTAAAAAAAATTAATTTATCATATTCTGCCTTCAAAACTTGAGACTACGTTTGAATCAAGTTCACTTAAGTACTGGGTTTTTGTTGAATTACTAAATATATTATACTTATATCTTTTTATTAGATTTTAGAATGGATACGTATTTAATTATTTATATTATTTTTTTTTAAATTATACTTTCTAGTTATAAAAATTAATTATTTTAGATTTTCTTCATATGTTTAATTATTAATAAACACTATTGGTTTGTTATATGGTTAATTCACTTTTATTAAAAATATCATATACATACATATATATGCAATTTTTAATATTTTTTTATGATAATTAAATATTTTTAAAAAAATTGTATGTCTTCAAATTGCAAATGATTAAGTTTAAACCAAAAACGAATATAAAAACGCAAGTAAATTTGATGACAATTGAAATCAACTGGCGATAAAAGAATAAAAATATAATAACAGTAATTGTTTCTTGATGGATATGAATAATTCTTAAATGATGTACTATATATACATTTATATAAACACATCAATGTGTATATACATATGTATGTATGATATAACTTACAGACAGGCATTAAAAACGATAATAGATGATAAATAACGGCATTTATAATATAAAAACATTGTACCTTGGCTCAGCGTGTCGTCGTTTCTGTATTCCTCATGCGGTCATTGTGCTTGCGCATCAGTTATTTTTATTTCAAATTTTTAATGATACTTTAGTAAATTATAATAAGAAACGTGTTGGTAATTTGAAATGATCAATCTTATTAAAAGAACAGACATTTTGAATAAAATTTTATTTTTGGTCGTAATTGTAAATGAGTAGTATTATTTGGGGAGGCAGTTATATTGAAAAATGTACTTTAAAAAATATGTTAATTGTGTAAAGTAATCTAATTAATTTTTATAATTTAATATGCAGAATTTTTTTAAATTCAATGAAATTTGTATTTAAAAAACAAATTTGCTTATTGATAGATTATTAATCTCTGGATTAAACAAACAATAAAATAAGATGTAATTCAAGTTCATTTTATTTAAAAAAAAAAACAAAGTTAAATCTATGACACAAAATGTTATTAAAAATATTTTAAAAAGTTTAAGTATTAGTAAATATTTTTCATAAAATTGTATAGAATTAGTTGCATTATATTTTTAATTTTAAATACTTGGTAAATTATTTATACACATTTTCTTATAAATAAATAAATAGCTGAAATTCAAAGTAATTAAATTACAAAACCTAGATATTAATCGTTTCAATAATTAAAATATTCTGTCAGATAAACACATGATATCATTTAAGGTGTGAGAATCTAATCATTTTATAGTAGTTTTTTATCATTTAATTTAGTAATTAACTTCGTAAGAATTAATGTAGTGCTGGAAATTAATAGTGCCTTGAAAAATATTACACAATAATGAATTTTAATAGAGTATCAAACAGAAATTTGAGAACAGTTAACTTATTAATGCTGTCATGATTGGATATTTTTAAATAAAGATATTTTTAAACGATGTTTATCGAAAAGGCAAATTGTTACATCGAATGCATTATTTTGAAATAAAACATTATCATTATACTACAAAAAATTTGAATTTGTTAAGATACTCATTTCAAATAGTTGATTATATAAAGAGTTTAATAAACATTTAAACCATTTTAAATGTTTTATAAATTAATTTCAATAAGTATTTTTTATTTAGTGACATAATTACTTTAATAAATAAGTAAATTTGGTGAGAGAAGTTCAAACTTTGAGAAAAAAATAATTAAATGTTACAAGTTGATTCTAAAAAATACTCAATCATAAAAACGATAGCTGGAAAATATTGGACTGAAGAACATTCCACGAGAAATATCGTTTTGATAGTTTGAACTTTCACCAATTTAATAGTAGTCAGTGTAATAAAAAAATAAAAATAATGCAGTACATAAATATATGTATTTTTAAATATTTATAATTATTACATTATTTATATAAATTTTTAATTTGTTTTAAAAAGATAAAATTAATAATTATTCATTTATTTGATTAAAAAGTAAAAGCAATATTACAAATAATATTAAATAATAGTGAAAATATGAAACTTCTATGCAATTTAACATTTTCTATATTTTTTAATTTAATTTTTAATGCTACTATCAGATATATTGTAATATAAATATTATGTTTGATGTAAGGCTATATAAACACCACTTTATTTTATGCATATTAAAATTGTAGGTATATTACTGAAGAAAATACGAAGACTAGTTTTAATAAGACTTTACATATTTAAATTGCCTTAAAGACAAAATGTGCCAAATAAAATAATTTTCCAAGATAATCTTGATTTATTGCAAATATATGCAAAATTCGTTCATTATGTAGGTATTCGATGCATGACAAGTATCTTTTTTATATTAATCACTGAAAGGTGTTAAGGTAAAGTTTTCATCATGATTACTAGATGGGTGGTCGAATATATAATATGTAATAAATACTAGTCGTAGTAATTAATTTATTGAACTGAGACAAAGAAATTTATAACAATATACCTCTTTGTTATTGGTCTATTAATATAATAATAGATAAATTTGTGTTACTATGTCATATGAAGAACTTGTTTTTTTACAGTTTTCAATTTTGAAAATATTACTTAATTTTCTTATTTTTTAAATTTGTCATTCTTGAATTATTTATTATATCGAATTACACGATTTGCACGTTTCATAAAATTATATAGAGATAATGAAATACATATTAAATAATAAAATATAAACAAATATTTTTATAATAATTATTTTCATTATTTTTTTAACTATTATTTTTTCAGTTAAAATCTTTGATGATTGTATACGTATAAAAATATTTGAAATTAATTCTATATAATTCAAAATATTTATATACATTAAGATATTATTTATATAGAGATTTACTAGTATTATAATTATTAAAAAATAATTAAGATAAAATTTATTAGTCTATCTACAAAATGTTATAATGATATTTCAATAGCTAGAGTCATTAATAAGCATTATCACTTTTAGTAATTGCTATATGTAAAATGAATATAAATATTTGCAATCGTGTAAATTTATCTCGATTGTAATGTGTAATTAATTTCAACTGTATCTTCTTAAATTTATTATATCAATTAATGCATTATATATAAAAATAATATTTATTCGATTTTTTAAAAATAATTTTGAAGTAAAATATTTTATGTAAATATTTTTACTCATTAGTGGATTATTTTTTTTAAAAAATAAAAAAAGTTTTCATATATATATAGTATAGAAATGTGTGTTTTTTAATTATTTCATCTAAATTTTAATTTTAAATAAAACTTTTCTATTAATGTCCATGTTTTATTTTATACGAAAAAAGATTTATTATATATATATAAATGTTAAAAAATATTACATGCAACTCATGTCTATTTCTTACAGAAATAATTAAAAAGATTTAATTGCTTGCATTTATTAATTTGAAATTATTTTCAATACAGTATTTTAAAGTAATTAATTCAATATTTTTAATTAATTTGTTGTCGTAAACGATACATTTATTCTATAAGACTGGATAAAATTCAATTAACCTTGTTTATGATTTAGTTTCAATTAACATCGTGTTTAAGAACATATTAAATTTATAATTTAACAATTAATTAACATATATTATTTTTTAAATAATTAAATTATAACTTTCTCTTTTTCAATTGTTAACTTTTAATGAAATGTAAACACATATTTATTAATTATTTATATCATTCTTACAAAAAACTCTTATATTCTTATTTATAATTAAATTATATAATCATCATCATCATCAGCTTCTTTTTATCCACTTTTGGATAAAGGTCTCACAAACCTTTTTTTTAAATATCCAACATTTTTGGATTCTTTTTATCTCTGGTTTTTAAATTAATATTTTTTTTGTGCATCGGTATTTATATGATCGGCTTATTTTCATAGAGAGCATTGGATCGCTTCAATTGGAAATATTTTAAAAAATATTTTCATCCAGTAGTGGATAAGAAAAGATGAATATATAATATTAATTCGTTCTCTTAAAGGAAAAATTACTTTTTAGTTTATAAAAGTAATTGTTAAAATTAGCATTCATTTAGAATACAATTTGATAGGTTTCTTTTGAAATAAATCATTTGCTACATATTTATTGCTTTAGTTTCTTATAAAAGCCTAAGTCCATTTGTACTTACTATAATTTTATTTTTCATTTAAATTTTAATATTATCTCATGCAAATTACTTTTTTATTAGAATATAAAAAAAATGTTACATATGTTTGATTTATTATTAGCTACCTGAAATATAAATAACTAGACCGTGGTTAAATTTAAACTAAACACCTGTGTTAAAAGAGATTGATGATATTGCGTGAGTACGTGTTTATTAGTCAAATTCACTGCTTTAATTAAATTTATTTAAATAAATCAAGAAAATATTTTTTTAGATAAAATAAATTTAACTGAGGTATAGAGGCGTGTAATGATTTTTAAAGTATCTTTTACGGTTTCAGCCTTTTTTTAACACAATTTTGGAAATGTAATTAAAAACCAATTTGTGATTTTTAGCGAATTTATTATAAGGTTCTTAGGAAATATTTTTTTCACAATAAGTATTTCATTTATTTTTAAAAATAATAATATGAAATAAAAATATACAATTAGTCTACGTTTAAGAAAAAAGGTTAATATAATGCCATGTCTCAAGATTTAAATAGAAAATTAGATGCAAATGTGTTTGTTTTAATACAGTATACAATGCATTGTATGAATGAGAATAAATCATCCCGTTGTATTAGAAGTTAATAATCTGGAATCAGATATTTAAATAAGATAAAAATTTTCAAAATAAAAAATCCTGACAATGAATAATTGCAAATGAATGCAGTCAGTACCGTGACTACATATAACGGACAATAACGTTAATAAAATCTGACGAGGTTTAACATTTTTGTGTGTTTAATTAATTAATAGGCGGTTCTTATGAACATATCTTAAGAAACTTCACTTTTAGTTCACTCTCGCGTATTCATTTGTGTGGTCAATGGTTTTCAAACGAGATGCGTGTAAGAAACATCCAAGAGAAATAAATGTCTACACAAACTGCATGCACAGTGGTCATGATATATTTCGTGCACATTTCTTTTCCTAGTATAAACATATGACATGTAATTATATATTTAATTTATGTTTATTCCATTGAATCATTCATGCGAAAGTTTAATATGGTTCGTTTAGACTTTATGGTTGCTTCAGGAAAATGTTATTTGTAAAAATGCTGTGTGTAACAGACCAAGGAAATTTGAAAATTTTATTTAAAGTAAACATAAGAATATACTCACATGTAATTATTTTTATTTGTTTGTTTGCATGTAAGTTCATACCATTCTAATAACTAACAAGAATTATTATCACTTGTTCTAGAGTTTTTGCTCGAGGATATCTAATAATGAGCATTGTAAATATCATTCTGAAATAAAGATAAAAAGTAGACATTCTACGAATTATTATAATTTTCTAATTTTTTTCAGTACTTATTTATAACAATATTTTATTAACTATTATTTTCTACACTTTTCAATTGAATTTAATAATATAATTAAAGTAATATTTATTCTATAATTTTCTTATTCATTTATATACGTAAATAAAAGAAAGGAAAAATATTTTTTCTATAGCAAAATATATTTTTTAAATAAAATATGTCTATCATAGACCCTGAATTTGACTTCATAATATTTATCAAATTTAAAAAATAATTTAATAAATTTTACAAAATTAATTTCAAAAATATTTTTTATAATAGATTTTAAATATTTTCATATTCTTCCAATTCTAAAATTGACTAAAATTACTTTCATTCTATAATTTTTTATTTTTATTTGATATTAAAGAACAGCTAGATATTATATTATTCCTGATTTGGTGATAGCAACGGTACTGTTATTACAAAACGAATTTTATTTTTGAAAAACATATAAATCATTCATTGTGGCGATGTAGGATGATTTTTTCGTCTATTTTTTTAATCATCATTTCTTATATCTTTTATCATATTTTTTTGAGAAATTAAAAATGTATTTAGTTCGTCTTTAACAGATTCATAGCCACTTTAAAGTCATTCAGACTACTTATAAAGATGTTTTTTTTGCTAAAGATAATATTATAAGTTCTTACTGGTATTTTAGTATGATTCAATGGTTATTTTTCACATTTAAAACAATACTGAATTATAATTTTGTAACTGAAAATTAGTAATCCATTTTTATTATTCCTGATTAAAACTTACAATTAATCACTACATCAATATTTTTAATAGATTAATAATGTTATTTTTTTACAAAAAAATAGTTTATGATTTATAAAAGTGATAAAAAACATTTATGAATACACAGCATCGAATATTTTTTTATATATTTTAATAAATTAGTATCAAATAATATTAATCAGAGGTATAATACGAAAAAGATTAAGTAAAGTGTAATTATTTGTTAAAATAAATTTTAGTTATAAAATACTGTTTCCAGAAAACGAGGAAAAAATAATAATATGCATAAATCCCATGTTTTGATAAATCAATTACATCTGTTTACACTGTTGGATAACTGTAAATAAAATTTAATTCGTTAATTCTTGGTACTTTTAATAACTAAGAATTTTATTAATACCAATAATAAATATTTAATACTCATTATTATTTTTTTACTTCAATTATCTTTTGACAAATAAATATAGTAAACGTAACTTTTTGGAATTATTTTCATGATTTTAATTTTTATTATATTCTTTTTTAAAAATTAAAATTAATTTAACAATATTAAATTAACAATTATAATATTTTAAATGATATTTTTTAATCATACATTAAAAGTCTAAAAACTGGAAAATAAAATATAATTATACAATAGTTTAAATAATAAAAAAAGTTGTATCTGCAATAAAACATTGTTTCTATTATAACAGTTATTAGAAAATTTGAATTATACGTTATAAAATAATAGTACTGTTAAAAAATTAAATATGCGAATTTTTGATTTATTCACAGCACTGTTAAAATTGTAAACATAAAAATTATAGTAAAAAATATGATTTATAGGTTTTTACACATTTTTACAAATTTACTGTTAATTTTTATTGACAAAATAAAACGAATTCGTTTGAATTCATCAAAAAGTGAATTTAATAAATGAAAAAAGTTTTATAGACCGGTGTATTCTTTATATTCTAAGCAATTGAAAGTATATACAAAAAATACAAGTATGCAAAATCTATTGAAATATTATTTTATTAATAAATAAAGTGAATGACATCCAATAAGTAGATATATGTATTTAAAAACGAACAAACGCGCACTTATTAACAGTTCTAGAGATATTTTATCTCTAAGAATGTAATTTTAATACTATATTATTCGTCTTAAATATATAATAGAAATTTAAAATGTTGCAGAACAAATACTTGATAAAAATTAACGGATGATTTTATATCAACATATTTTTTTGAAAAAAAAACTTACAGTCAAAACATAAAAAATATTTAAAAAGTTATTTTAGTAGCAAAGAAGTATTATTTAAAAGTTTACATTAATATCAAAAATATGGACGCATTCAAAGACAATTAAATTGATTTGTAATATTTTTTTACATATTTTAAGAAATACTTTTTTGTGCATATATATATATATATATATATATATATATATATATATAATTTTCAATAATAAATAAAATTTGTTAATAAATTTGATAATTGGTATTTAAAAATATTAAATATTTTTATTTATTTCATATAATTTCCATTACTAATAAAAATGATAAATGACAGACTGTTATATAAATTATTTTGTTTATTAAAATTAATTTTTTAATTCATTAGCAATAATAAACAATAAACTAATTACTTTTTGAAATTAAATTAACATTTTTATATATTTGAACCGTTTAAATTATTTATAATAATCAAAAGAAAAGTTAAGGTTAGAAAAAATAACAGTTTTGAAAATGAATTTTAACTAAGATATTTGCATTTATTTTACATTAAGAGTTTATTAACAGTGTTATTATATTATAAGTTATGACAGAAAAATTCATTAGAATAATTACAGTAAAACATGTTCACTAGTAAAAAATATTTCAAAAAGTACATAAAATATACTGGTCATTTATTTTCGTAAGTTATTCGCGATTAATAGATATTTATTACAATTAACATTTTTTAACACAATTTATTAACAAATCAGAAAATATTTTTTTATGTAAAAATTAAAAATTTATTATACAAAAAATACAAAAATATACAATGTGTATTTAAAATAGTTTATTTAACATCGAGAACTTGTTAAATTTTAATAAAATTACTTGAAATAAAGTTCATATCTAAACTAACAATAAAATAAAAATCTTGAAAAATATCGTTTTTATAACGTTAATAGTTTAATAAAAAGTACGACTTGAAATATGTAGAGTATTAGTATAGTATTTATTCAAATTGTAGTAGTTTTATTCTCTTTCTAGCGTTAAAGTTAAACCCATTGACATGTACTTGCGTGATAGAATACCGACAAAAGATGTTAATGAGTTCAACATAATATTCATTTGTAAGATATATAATAAAATCTTATATGTTTTTTTGCGTTATTTTTTTCGATTGAAGAATACCGTTTCTAATGATATTCACATTTTTGACTACATAATTTGATTACTTAGAATTTTAATCGCTATGTCGATAAGTAATTTAATGATTTTATAATTTTTTTTTGATGCTATAATAAAGACATATTTTTTTATCTTAAAATAGTATATATGTTCCTAACTAATGTTTATCTTTTGTGATATATGTCTATTTCACACGGTTTATTTTTAAGAAAGGCGATAATAATTTTTTTTTAGTTATATTTTCGATATTTCAATCAGTTGAGATTATATTTCATTTACATATGATATCATCTAAGAGAATATTCCTGTTGCTTATTTTTAACATAATTTTTTGTTATAAATAAAATAGTATGATGTATATCCATTTACTAAAGATGGATTTTTTCTGTCTATATTCATTAGTATTTTTTATTTTTATAAAAATACCATTGGAAAGTAAAATAAAATGATTTTCTTTATATATATTAGAGGTATACAATGAAAGTAAAATCTTATAAACAGATGATAATTACATGCATTAAAATCATTTTTTTGACATTAGTCTCGTTTAAGTGTAAAAAAATGTATCATAGTAAAAATATATTCCATACGTTCAATTTGTTATATTTATTCAATAAACAGTGTTTTAAAAGTGTATTATATATATATATATATATATATATATATATATATATATATATATATTATGTGGATGGATATGTATATGTAAATATCTTGGTTTAATTAAATTAATAAAATTTTATATGAAATTATTACTGATTATTTTGTATAAATGCTGTTAAGGAATAAAGTTCTAAAAAATAAAAAATACAGGTTTTTAAATTTGTGATTTTAATTTTTAAACTGAATATTAATTTATATATACATAATTGTATTATTTGATGCAGTAAAAATTTTAATTTAATTATATAGTGAAAATTGTTAATGTATAACTGAACACTATGAATTATTTTTATTTATAAACTAGTTTATATTTAGACATAAAACTTTTATTTTCTGTTCTTGGTACTCGTGCGTAAAAATTTAATTTCAATTAACTCCGTTTTATTATGTTCTCATTAAAAGTACGAAATAAAAATGATAGACGAGAAAAACATAAAATAATGGAAAAAAAAACAATCGTAGAATTGTTGTTAAGTGAACCATTTATAGGTCGAAAATACAGTTAAGAAAGACAAGTCTTAATTTAACGACGTTAGTAAAAATGCAGAATAATGCATCAAAAGTGCAACGTAGCTTATCATATACATACAAACATGAACAAATATAAAAGATCATACATTCCTTCAGACACATATACTAATAAATGTATACATTTTATAAAAAAAAGACGAACACTTCACTAAAAAGTCAGTGACCGTAAAAATCCCTACATGCGAATAGATATTTGTACAATAAGTAAGGAAGATTTATTTGCTCAACCCACTGCTCTTTAATAAATGCGAATTAATTAATTGGGTTATTAACATGGGCGTTTACGTCAGACTCAATAAAATATTAACGAGACACTTATGAAGGAGTTTTAAATATATGTTTAACTAAACTAATTGCAGCTAAATTAATAACAAGACTTAATAATTATTGAAATATTTATTTTGAACTTCAATGTTCCGTAACTAAAATTAATTATTCAGGATAAGACTTTATAAATATTTGAAATAAAATTTTATTCATATATCTGTACTCGATTTTTATTGTATACACGATTCTTCAAATTCGGTAAGCTTGTTTTTAAATTAAATCTGTACATAATTTTTTCTTCAGTTTCAGAGTACATAATTGTCGAATATACATATACTCATATGTATATTGGAGAAAAAATACTTATAGATATGTTTTCGAATAAACATACATGATATGTATTTTTTTAAAACATATTACTTATTAAATAAGAGTTAAAATTATAATATATTTGAGGAAAAAATATTAATATGTAGAAATGTATTAATAGTTAAATATAATTTTTTATTGCTTATATAAAAGCTAATAATATTTTTATTAAAATTTGTACAAATATATAATCAGTAAGAGAATTAATTCAATTGGAGTATTTTTTTTAACTTTTCGACCTGTTCAATTTTTGTAAAAAATACGTTATATAATAATGGATTCAGTACCCTAATGAATAATATTTATATATTCTTAGTAAATAAAATATTTTCATTAAAGTTCAGTGGCATTTGACCATAAAAATGATGTGTTGTCTAATAAAAAAATTGAATTATATGCTGAAATATAATTTTTAATTTTATTGCTTGTTAATTTTTACAACCACACATTTTTCAAACAAAATTGTTTATTTTTTAAGAACCTTTATAATAAATGTATTATAAAACGTTTAATAATTTGTTTATTATTTTATCGTGGAAATACTAATTGAATATTATTCTTTGACTCTAATGAGTCAAATAATTAATTACAGCGAGTTAACGTTTAGTATTATAAAAATTTAATATCAACAATATTTGTATATATATATATATATATATATATATATATATATATATATATAAAGAGAGAGAGAGAGAATAAATATTATTTATAAAAAGGACGATTTACAAAATTGAATTAAAATTTTAGTTCTAATTATTATTGATCAATACCCAATTTAATATATTTTCAGTAATTTTTTCCAAGTTATTTTTCTGAAAAAAATAAGATATTTTTGAATTAAAAAAGATGTTAATATACATTTGAAAAATATTTAATTTTTAGTCATTTTATTTTTATTTAATAATTGTTAATTTTAATAATTTAGATAAGTACAAATATATTTAGATAGTGAAAATTGAAGCACAATCAATTTCATTATATCGAAGTTTTTGTCCTATTAAAAAATCAGTTATGTATAAAAATGTTAAATTATTGTTTCGAAAGTGAAGTTAATACCTCATGGTGTTATAATGTTTAAAAAATAAAGAATCATATTTTTTATAGATCATTAAACTTTGATAAATATTTTTTTCGCCATTCTTTAGATTATTAATTTTTTTATTTTGTGTAAACAATTTAATTTTTTCTTTATTTTTTAAAAAGAAAATAAATAAGAATGTAATGTAAAAATAATTGTAATTGTTATATTCGACTGCTGAAAATAATAAAAAAATAATACAAAAAATGTCATTGCATTTGATTATATAATATATATATATATATATATATATATATGGAAGGAGTGTAAATTTGCTAAAATAATTCGATTATAAAATATATTATTTATAAAAATAACATATTTTATAACTGAAATTTGTAGTACCTATATTTGTATATGAAAATATAATTAAATTCTTAAAATTGTAAGACTTTATTGTCACTATTTGTGAAATATAAAATTATTTTTTGATAATTTTTCCATTATTTAGTGTTATTATAATTGTTTTATGTTTAATTTTATATTTATACTAGATTATTATATTTTTATTTAAAAATTATACTATTTTTGAAATTAATTAGAACATTATACAATAATGAAAATTACTATAAAGTTATAATCCAAAAGAGTTATTTACAGAATAAATTATAACACTGAAATCTCATTTTTTAAAAAGTAAAACTTTTAAGAATATAAATTAGTCTTTGGTATAAGTTTTACATTTTTATATCAATTAAGGTAGTTGTAAAAATAATTTGTTTTAAAAAAACTACTATTACTGACATTTTTGCCATTTAGAATGATTTAGAAAGTTATTAATATGTTTAAATAATTGCAATGTATGCAATTATTGTGTCAGTAAATTGCTACTTATTATTTAGCATGAAGCGTTTAATTGAATACATTACGGTTGCTTATTTTTAAGAAAATCAACAATACAATTTAATAAAATTATGATACATCAGTTTAACGCTTTGATTACCATCACTGAGCTCTATTATGTCATGAGTTGGTGATATTTTACTGTTGTCAGGTACAAATAACGTATCATAAGTGTCAATAAAATATTGTCATCGTATGTTTTGTGTAAAATATATTATCAGCATTCAAGCGAATCATAAGTGATACAAGTTTAACAACTTATCAAGATAATATCTTTAATATGAAACTCTTGTTCTTATTAGATTTTTTTCTGATATTATATTAAACAAACAAAATGACAAGATGTATAATAAGAAATACATGTACAGTGATTCCAATAAAAAATTGATAATTTGATTATTATTGTAGATATGACATAACTATAAAGTAGTTTTAAATTCATATCAGTTTTTTAAATATTTTTTTGTTTTGTTTTATTATGAATCCTTCTTTGATAATTTGCATTTGTATGTTAATTAAATTAAATTACAAAAAATTAAGAATAGGAAATTAAATAATGCACGAAAATCTGCGATAAGAAATTACTAATTTTTTATAATCATAAATGTATAGTGTCAGTTTTTAAATATTCAAATACAACGCGAATAAACAGATATGTGAATATAAATAATCATTGTCTAGACAATGGTTATTTTTACATATATAAAGTTTTAGTTCTTTTTAATATACGTTGCTCATACATTATATAAAGATACATAAATAGTAAAATTCATTTCTTATTAATACTGCGATCCTAATTAAAAAATGACTTCAAAAAACGATTTACTTAATTTTGATTTGTATAAAAAATAATTATATCATAGATCGTCGTTTTTTTGTCTTTTTTGAGAGTCAAAATTGAAATTTTTAAGACATATTATAAGTCATTTTGTTTAATTAAAAATTGATATTTTAGTAAAAACAGTAATTTTTCTATAAATTAATGCCATATATTATAAAAGACGATTTTTACAACCAAATATTAATTTTTGATCTTTTAGTTCAATTCTAAACAGTTTTTTTTCAATTATACGATTGCATATTTGTTAAGGACGACCATTAAAAATGACAATAGTGAATTTTCGGATATTGACCTCTTGTTTAAAATATAGTTTTTTCAAAATAAAATCGGTTTTACTATCTAAAATGCGATTTTAATTATTCATTTGTATTATTTTGTACCCAAACTATAATTTTAGGCAGAAAAATTTGATTTTTGAAAATGTTGATTTTTCATGAAATTTTGCATACTATAGGTCGTGGTTTTTTTAGTCTCAAAAACTGAAATTTTTAAAATGTACTCCGAATCAATTTTTTTCACTATAAATCGATTATTATGATGGAAAATAATGATTATATACCAAAAGCCTTATTATTTATTAGGAAATAAGTTTTTTACAATAATAAGATCTTTTTTATAATTTTTTTATTTTTTGTATCTTTTTTAAAACTCATTTTTTTTAAAAAAATCTATTTATTAAAAGCAAGATTTTAGCTCAAAATCTAAAATATATTCCAAACAAATATTTTTAATTAGAAATGAGAAAATTTCTAATGAGATGCTTTATTGAGAATGAAAATTGTGATTTTTGATTGAAACTTTGAAGATAGATTAAAAGAAATGATTTTTTTAATAAAATTCGTTTTACTTTCAGAAATGCGCTTTTAATCAATTATTTGCTTTATTTTGTACCCAAACTATGATTTTAGGCGATAGAATTTGATTTTTGAAAATGTTGATTTTTCATGAAATTTTGTATACTTACGTCGTGGTTTTTTTAGGCTCAAAAATTGAAAATTTTAAAATGTACCCCGAATAATTTTTTTTTACTATAAATCAATTATTATGATGGAAAATAATTATTATATACCAAAAGCCTTATTTTTTATTAGAAAATACACTTTTTACAATATTACGATCTTTTTTATGATTTTATTATTTTTTGTACCTTTTTTAAAACTCAATTTTTTAAAAAAATCTACTTATTAAAAGCAAGATTTTAGTTAGATATCTAAAATATATTGCAAACAATTATTTTTAATTAGAAAATAAGAAAATTTTTATGAGATGCTCTATCGAAAATGAAAATAGTGATTTTTGATTGAAATTTTGAAGATAAATGAAAATAAATGATTTTTTAAATAAAATCCGTTTTATTTTCAGAAATGTGATTTTAATCATTTATTTGCTTTATTTTGTATCCGAATATCAAACTTAGATGTAGAAAATCGATTTTTAAAAATGTCGATTAAAAATAACAAACATTATAAGTGTGAACGTTTTAAAAAAGGAAATGGGCTGGTCATCAAGGAAAAAGAGAAGGGTATAATTCAATGGTTTTCATTTAGAAATAGATAGAAAGAAATTTATGTTGTTAATTTTATATTTATATTTATATATATATATATATATATATATATATATATTTATGTGTGTATGTGTGTATCTATGTATTAACACGGTTTAGTAAAACAAAACGAAAAGAGATGTTGATTTGACCTACAGAATTTTTATACTAAAGTTAACTTTTCACCGTAATTGTAAGAAAACGTTGGTTATTTATTGGTACAATAAATACAAGTTTACGCTACTACCTGTATAAACTTATTTTCTATTCACTCGTGCTATATATGTATTTGAACAAAGATAATTTGTTGTCAATCATTCGTAAGTCAGTACCTGCGGTCAGTGATTGATTGTATTACAACTTGAATACAACGGTTTCAATGAGTGAAGAAGCAAAGATCCACGTCATACTTGATTTAGTATGTTGTCAGTCAGATAAGTTATTTTCCGTTTTCTTTTTCTTACATGTACACGCGCGAAATGTTTAATTATTGCGGTGAGGCGAATATCTTTTTGTGTAAAGTTGAAGATTTCGTAAAGAAAAAAAAGAAACGAAATCAATACAGAATATTGGAAATATGACAATGGAACCGTGAGAATTTTTTAAGTTCTACAGGTCATCGTAGTATACAAAACGAGATCGAGAAATCGAATGCTTTTAACGAAATAAATGATATTTTAAATATTTGTATTCATTTTATTAATATAGATGATTACAAGTGTTATAAAAGTCTTGTTTTATAATAACTACTGTTATTTTTGAGATAGAGTTATTTAAACCTGTTAAAAATCACATTTTTTTTTAAAAAAAAACGATTGTTCAACAGAAAGTTCCATTGAATAATATATGTAAATATTATACAATTATTTCATATAACTTTAGTTTAATTTTTGAACAGTTTTATAAATTTTTAGGAAAAATGATTTTTCAAGACAGTTAATTCTTATTTTTTTCATCAAATCATATTCAATCATTAGTTTTAATCAATAATTTATTTGTCATTAAGTATATTTCATTTATTGAAATAGTTCGATAATGATCTATAAATTTGAATGCAATAAGTTGAAATCTCAATTTAATTACACATATTTTCTATAAATAAATATACGTATGTTAATAATTCACACTTGAATGAAATAAGTTCAGGATGTATGTATATGCGAATTGAGAAATTGCTTCAAGTATAAAAAGTTTTAAGTACATATAATTGATTGTTTCACAGTTATTTATGAAATTCAAACACCGATCGTTTTAGTTATTTATTGACAGTAAAATTTAATTTGCCAATATAAAACAGTATTCTCTTAATTAATTTATTATAAACATTTTTTTCTTTATAGACAAATTTGTAAAAAAATAATATTATTCGTCAATATAAAAGAGTATTATCTTAATTAATTTATTATAAACATTTTTCTCTTTATAGACAAATTTGTAAAAAATAATACTAATTTTAAGCAGTTTATTATATATTCTTAATTGTTTCAGATATTTATGTAAATTGCTTCTGAGAATTTTTCTAATGATTAAGAATCTAAAAAAAAAATAACATGACATGTAAATTTGTTTAAAACATTATTTTTTTACAAACCGGTTCATTCTAAATTAAATAGAAAAATATACATAGAATATAGAAAATATCGTTTTATATAAACGTTGGTCATATGTCATGAACTTTGTCACTCGTTATAAATATCTTATGACTTAATGTCATTCGTTTGATCCGTGAAATGAAATTTTAAACATTTTAACCACAAAAAATCTAAAAAAGAATATATTTAAACATAATACTGTATTATTATCGAAATTTATCATTGGAAATAAATTCATCAAATTATTTAAAATGTATTTTTGTAAATATATTAAAGGTTTTATTATAATATTAAGAAAGATGACCTATTTAAATAAATATAATTAATCGTTTTTTTCACGCATAATTAAGATAAAATGTCATATAACTTTTTCATAGAATGATAACCGTTTTTGCTTATATTTTACTTTTTTTATATAAAAGTGAAGGGAAAATAAAGTGCTTAGAATATTTACTATAGATATCTGTATTATGATAAGTAATCAATTTATGTTTTTAAGATACTTCAGTTATTTAAAATGATTGAAATAATATTGAAAAAATATTATTATTTTACATCTAAAAATTAATATAAACTCTAACGAAGATGTCATGGCTATTGAAATGTTATCAGCGAACAAATTAAACATTAAGTGATTATTAAACGATGATATAAATTTTTGTAGTATTAAGTTTAGTGGTTTTATTTTTATTAAAATATATTTGTCACAATACTAAAATAAATAGGGGCTTTATTTGATAAATTAAATTTTGTTCAAGTATAATTTTAAGAATTCATAAAATTTTTACAATGAAAGATACTATGAAAATGAAATTTTAATTAAAAATAAGTCATCGTATAAAATAATTAGAAATTATCATTTAATTAATACAAAATTATTAATGTGTAATAAACATTTAATGTTTTATTATGAAGAACAATATATTTTATGTATTTAACATTTGTTATTAATGATTTAATTACACATTGTTTGTAAACTATCCAAATGTTTTAGTTTTCAGTTTCATAGAGTATATATATAAACAGACAAACAGATACTTAATGTCATTAAAAATGATATCAATATACTTTAATATTATTGGTACATTATTCATTTGTGGTTAAACATTGTAACCTAGTGCCAAACTATGTGGTTTTACATAATTGGCCATTGTTTTAAGCAGCTGAAGATGAAATTCACACTCGATGCTATTGTATACAACATAAATGGTTCTGTTATAAAATGCCAATCAAATATAAAAAATACAATTTTAACGGTTTTTTAAAAAATTGTTTTAATTTCACATTATTCTCATATTAAAACTGCACCTTGTGGTAAATGTGAAAACTAACGGGCACATTATGTTCACTCATTTTAATAAACACTATGAAAACATGATTAAGATATATTCACACGTTTAATTTATTTGTGCAGTTAAAACGTTGATATCAAGGATGTAAGCATTTAAATTGTATAAAAAATATTCGTGACGGAATTGAAACAAACAGATTAAATAATAAATGTTTATTATGTAGTTATAAACAGTATATTCTAGTTGTGCTGTATGGAAAGTTGGTAGAATATAACGGTAAAAAATTGCACATAACATTTACAAAGGTGCATTTCTAATCATATTCTTGTAACTTGATAGTTTTATATTTATGATCGATATAGAATTTATATCATAATTACACTAAATATCGACTTACTGCCTTTTATGACTGAGCAATTGAAACGTTTTATACTCAAATTTGAATCTTAAAAACTGTTAACAATGAAAAATCAAGTATCAATATATATCATATATTTCATTTATAACATTTTACATACATTTATGACTACAGGTTCATTCTATATTTTAAAAATAAAAAGGTTATTCTAAGGAAACATTATTTAATCCACATATTTATTTATAGTATAAAATGATTGTAAAATTTGAATTGTTTAAACTTGATATCAAATATCTTTTTTATTTGTTAAACATGTTTTATTATATATTTGTTGCATGTTTTGCAGTTTTTTGAAAAAAGTATGCAGAACTTTCATAAAACTTGTATTTATATGTGATGTTATTAAGTGTAATCAAATGTTCTATCTTTTATTATGCGAATATACATTTCAATTGACTGTATTTAATAAATAGTTTAGATTATTTCATCGTAAATCAATGTTATAAATATTTTTGTACAAAAGAGAATTGCAGTACTTTGTTTTGCTTGTATTAATTAGATTTTAATAATTTCCAAAGAATTTTCATGTTTAAACAAATCTTGCATTTTAATGACTAGATTTTTAAAAATACTGATTTAAAAAAAATAAAAAATCATAAAAGATTATAAAAAGTATATTTACTAATAAGATTTGTTACTTTGGTTATTAATTCATTATTTGCTATGAAAATAATCTACTTGTAGTAAAAAAAATGATTTAAAGTACATTTTAAAATTTTCAATTTTTGAGCCAAAAAAACACGACCTATAGTATACAAAATTTCATAAAAAATTAACATTTCCAAAAATCAATTTTTTCTACCTAGAATCATAGTTTGAGTACAAAATAAGGCAAATGAATAATTAAAAGCACATTTCTGAAAGTAAAACGAATTTTATTTAAAAAATCATTTATTTTTATTTATCTTCAAAGTTTCAATCAAAAATCACTATTTTCATTTTCAATAGAGCATCTCATATAAGAATTTTCTTATTTTCTAATTAAAAATAATTGTTTGGAATATATTTTAGATATTTAACTAAAATCTTGCTTTTAATAAGAAGATTTTTTTAAAAAATTGAGTTTTAGAAAATGTACAAAAAATAATAAAATCATAAAAAAGATCTTACTATTGTAAAAAGTGCATTTCCTAATAAATAATAAGGCTTTTGGTATATAATCATTATTTTCCATCATAATAATCGATTTATAGTGAAAAAAAATGATTCGTGGTATATTTTAAAATTTTCAATTTTTGAGCCTAAAAAAACCACGACCTATAGTATGCAAAATTTCATGAAAAATCAATATTTTCAAAAATCACATTTTATCGCCTAAAATCATAGTTTGGGTACAAAATAACGCAAATAATTGATTAAAAACACATTTCTGAAAGTAAAACGAATTTTATTTAAAAAATCATTTCTTTTAATCCATCTTCAAAGTTTCAATCAAAAATCACTATTTTCATTTTCAATAGACCATCTCATATAGAAATTTTCTGATTTTCTAATTAAAAATAATTGTTTGGAATAAATATCAGATTCTAAACTAAAATCTTGCTTTTAATAAGTAGATTTTTTTTAAAAAAATGAGTTTTAAAAAGGTACGAAAAATAAGAAAATCATAAAAAGATCTTACTATTATAAAAAGTGTATTTCCTAATAAATAATAAGGCTTTTGGTATATAATCATTATTTTCCATCATAATAATCGATTTATAGTGAAAAAAAATGATTTGGAGTACATTTAAAAATTTCCAATTTTTGAGCCTAAAAAAACCATGACCTATGGTATGTAAAATTTCATGAAAAATCAACATTTTCAAAAATCAATTTTTTTCATCCAAAATCATAATTTGAATACAAAATAAAGCAACTAAATGATTAAAAACACATTTCTAAAAATAAAACGAATTTTGTTTAAAGAAAATCATTATTTTAATCTATTTTCAAAGTTTCAATCAAAATTGCTATTTTTATTTTCGATAGAGTTTATCATACAGCAATTCTCTAATTTTCTAATTAAATATAATTATTTGGAACATATTTTAGTTTATGTAATGAAAATTTGACATTTGACTTTTAAATGAGTAGATTTTAAAAAAATATTTGTTTTTTAAAAAAGGTATAAAAATAAGAAAACCATAATAAAACTTTTATCATTGTAGAAAATACATTTTCTAATAAATAATCTTACTTTTGTTAGAAAATCACTATTTTACATGAAAATAATCTATTTCTACTAAAAGAATTAACTTGTGATGTATTTTCAAATTTTCGATTTTTTTAAGAATAAAAAACAACGAATATATATATATATATATATATATATATATATATATATATATATATATATATATATATATATATATATATAAATTCGGCAACTATCATTCAACTAAAGTTTGATATGAAAATCACATTTTGTTCTATAAACAAATGTATCTATACAATCAATTCACATGTTATATTCCTTACACTCATTAAATATTTATAAAAAATGACTTTTAAGGCAGGTGTTGTTTATTTTATAAATATTTAGTATGTAAATTTAGTGAATATATGAACGGTGAATTGTTTGAACTTTTCAGAATACAATTGAATATTTTTTTCAGTAACTGTCATTTTACATAATTTTATGGTTTTAGGACGTTTGGTGAATATGATATCTATAAAAGATCAAATGATTTCGTGTTTTGGTTAAAAAATAGTTAAAATTAGATGTTTAAATGAAATAAATATATTTCATTTAAACATCTAATTTTAACTATTTGTTAACCAAAATAATTTTCATTAAAGATTAATCAAAATCTTATTTTATTTTTTAATAAAATTCAAATTTGTAGATAGAAGCAAACATCAACATAATTAATATAAATCCATGTTTCATATCAACATAATCAATATAATATCATGTTTTATATTTATTTATGTTGAAGAATATTGAACCTTTAAGTGTCTTTAAGTTATTTTTCATTGATGTAAATTTATTGAAAGTTTTCTTTTTATAATTTGTAATTACATTCTGTATATTTTTAAAACACAGTATTGTTAAGAAAAAATTAAGTACCTATTTTAAATATTTGGAAGCTACTTTTTAATTAATTTAATAAAATGTCTATTACTTTTTTTAAAAAATAATTATTAATTTCAGTAAATACACTCCACAGGTATATTTAAAAAAGTTATATTAATTGAATAAAACTATTATAAATTATTAAATTTCTAAAAAGTATTATTAAAACTGAATAAGAAATAAGTTTATATCATCAATGAAAAAATATCAAATCAAAAAATTAACTAAGTTTATTTTTAAAATAAAAATATTTTAATTTTTTATCTCAATATATTTTATTTAATAACTTTATACTATCCTAGTATTATATTATTAAATCATTTACTAGATTCATTAATTAATCTATTTAAGAAATTATATTCAATTAAATTTTCTACTTGCAATACAATAGGATATATATCATTATAGTCACAAAATGAAACAGACCACACTGAGTCACTGAACTGGAAATCATGCTGAAGAATATTAAGTGATTTATTACAAAATAACAACATAAATTCTTACACTTCTTTCTTAGAAAATAATATAGTTTTTTTAGTTAATTAATAAGTATGTATGGTAGAATATATCTTATTTATTTCATTAGTTATAAATTTAAAATAAATAAATGGATCTATTTATTTATTTTAATAGCCATTATATCTGTGTAATAAACTTATTAATAAATAGTTTGAGTTTGAGCTTAAAAAAAATTACTTATATTAAGAACTTGACTATTTCAAGTATTTCAACGATTTCAGTAATCCTAATATTTTATAGTGATTTAAGTAAATTATTATATATATTTTTTTATATATTATATACACCATTTCTAACATTTTCTCTAATTTTATTGAAATAAATATTTTTGTGTATAATTCTTAATATTTTTTCACTTTTTAATCATTCAAAAAAAAAATTATAATAGTTTATAATTTATTTAATATTTATATTCTGTGCTAATTAAGTTAAACAATTAATTAAGATTATTTATAAATTAATTCCATAATTAGACTACAAAGTTTTCTTTCTGCTCACTATACTGAAAATTATTGTTGTTACAATGGAAAGTATTATATTTATGCATTGTGCGTATAAAATAAATGCGCATTTTAAAATATACTGCAAGAAATTTATATGAAGAATAATATTTATTAAAAAATAAAGTAACAATGAATATATGATATAAACGGTTCTTTTATAAAAAAAATACCAACTATAAGATTCAATCAGATTTATTTCATATATTTAATCATCTCATTATGTTAACTAGTGGACCACGACGTATTTTTAAAACTGATTGCAATCTAGTAAACAAAAAAATAATTTTGAATCTTGTACATTGTGCAAATTTAAGCATTTTTTTCAATTGTATTGTTATTTTGTCAGAAATAATGTTTTAATAATGCTTTCTATTTTTCTAATATGATAGATTGTATATAAGTAACATTTTGGCAATGTTTATTGAAATCACGTTTTAATAATATTTAAGTTGAATAAAAAATATATAAAACAAATAAAATTTTGATATAACTAATGATAAGGAAATTTGATACATCATTCCAATAATACACTTCCAGTTTGAAATCTGCCATCTACAGTACCTCTAGCAGTGGGGTTTTTACGAGATGATTTTGATGACACATTGAAGATCTTATCAAGTCACTATTATAACGGATATTTTATATATCTGATTCCTGTTGAAATATTAATACAATAAATATCATTCTCACATAAACAAATGTTTATACATACATTTATATATATATATATATATATATATATATATATACATAGAGCTTTTAAAAATATTGTTTTCATATTTTTTAATTAGATTATTAATATTAATCATCATTAATTAAATAATACTTTCACCAATGTATCCCAAATTAATAATTTTTTGTCACGTTATGGATGAAATAACAATATAGCAATTTTAGAACCGAATTTACGCATCATTTAATAAATATTGTGGTCTACATTTTTGCTATTATTTACATTTATGACAAATAAAAATAGACGTTTATTTGTTAAAATAAATATAATAAAATTTTCACTTCATCACTATATTATGTTGATCAAAAAGTTGCTATTTTTTTAAAAGAGAAATCAGATTTAATTTGTATATATTTAAAACAGGTTCAAAAATAATATTATTTATGACTGGTGTTTTTTTTTTTTGGAAACTTTAAAATTTGCTTGATTTTATATGAAATCAATTTTGATGACTTCTAACTATACATTTTTATAAACACTTAAACTAGTTGAAAATAAATGTACTAGATGTTTTGTGTGCTTTCTTATCTTTTCAAAAAAAAATTTTTTTTGACAAAAATCAAAATACATACATATGTACAAATAATTATTTTTGATATAAAATAATAGTTACTTCATGAACAAAAAATAGTAACAAATATTGTGCTTATAATTTGTTTGATTTTATTTATTAATTAAATGAACCATAAATTATAAGATTTAAAGCTTGTTAAGATAAATTTTTATATTTAAATATAAAAATATTTACTTTCCACAAATTAAACATAAAATTGAAAAAAATGTATTCTAATAAGAAAAAACAGACCGCTAAATACTAAGTGGAACTTTATAATTAGCGGTTTATTAATTATATGGGTATTGTAACGTAACTCTTTATAAAATATTTAATAGAGTAGAATTACGACACCCGCAACTAGTATTTAAAGAATATAAAAACAATAAATAGAAATATGCGGTCGCAAAACACGTTATACATTCATATAAATGATAGTAACAATGTCATTCTCATCAAAGGTAAGCAATCTTTGCGGTTTTGTTATATTTTTTTAAAATACTCTGATTCTGTGTGGTAGAAATAAACCATGGATACAATAACACATTAATAATTGAATAACCTAGATATCTACTTATCGAAGAAATATATATTACTCTGATAAAACACTTATATTAAAACGTGTCTTCTGCGAATTTTTTTCTTTTGTAAACAATAAATAAATAATGGTGCTCTTAAATAATGATTTTTTACCGGTCATTATGTGTAATTCTGAACAAACAATACTGTAATTGTACTGTCACGTGCTTCCTTAAAAGATATAATCATTATGTTCATTTTTTGTTCTCAAATTTTATCAATTTGATTTACGACCAACCATAAGAACTCGAAGCGATGTTATGAATACTTGGTTATATTTCCGTTAAGATATTTATCGTTTCTAACTTATGGTAATTTTTTATATATTTTGATTTTTATTCTTTTTGAAATAAAAGTAAGTAGAATTAAAAAAAAAATACATGCGCTTGAAATATACTTTTTTTTTATATATATATATATATATATATATATATATATATATGTGTGTGTGTATGTATGCGTGTTTTTATTATAAATAAACATGATGTTTCATATTATTTATTCACAATTATTTGTGATTAGAGTATATGATACTCTAAACATTTTCCACAGGTAAATATTTAATAATAAAAAATATTTTTGTGTACAAATATCTTTAAATAAATGTATTAAAAAGAATATTTATTCATTAAATACTTCAAAGTGTGTTTGTTTACAAATACATGTTTTTTATTTGATTATACGCACATTTATTATACAGCTTTATTGATTTTCTAAATTCGTTGTAAATAGTATAATATTATGTGACATACACAACATAAATTTCATTAGATAATATCATGAGTAAATAAAATTATTACTATTAATGAATTTTAAATTATTATTTTAATTATATTGCAGATATATTAATAAAAACTACATTTATATATATATATATATATATATATATATATATATATATATATATATATATAGAATATATAGTCATTAAATAAATTGGGACAAAAAGTACGTTAATATAAATTAAACATAAATGTCATCAATACGACACATACATTTTTTAAAAAACTTTAGTGTAATATTAATATAAATGACAATTATTATTTGTAATATATTATAATACAAAAAGGATACAAAATATTTATCTTTTTTAAGAAATACATTTGTTAATGGTTTATATTTTATTTTTTTTATAAACTTAAATTAAATAAATATAATTAAAATAGTTCTAATTATTTTCCTTTTGGCTGCTTTTTTATTGAAAATTATTACATATTATTTGGTTATTTCGATTTATTAAATTTGTTGAAATGTAAATTGATTTTGTTAGTTTTTACAGAAATGGGTTTATTCTAATTAATCAGTCAACTACATACTATAGAGATCGTTTGGAGATACTACGTAATTTATTTCTTAAAAAAGTTAAAAAAAATTACTATGAGAAAATAGTTAAAAACTATTCATATTTTTTTATTAAATATATATTTCCAATTTTAGAGAATTACTTGCATATTATCTTCAATTCGATGTAATTATTTAATGAAATATTATTATAATTATGAAATAATAACATTATTTATTTAATTTATTAAAACATTAAAAATAACTCTAAAAATGTTTTCAATTCAAAATCTGTCTGTGATCAAAATCAAAATAAGTTCCATTAAACAAATCTAAGAGCAGATAATATTAAAAATTATATCAAAATTTAAAACCTTGTATTATTTAATAATGGTTCTATACTTGTAGAAATGTTTATTAAAAATAATACACTTGTTTTATTATTCAATAAAAAGTAGTTTAAATATAAAAAAAATGTTATTATATTCGTAATTATTTTTAATGAATAATTCAAACGCTATAATTAAATTAAAATGGTGACAGGTAATTCACAAAAAATGTTTGTAAATATGTCAAATAAAATTATATGTATTATAATATAATACGTTTTTTAATCGTTTTAAACATCTTAATTTGTTTTATCACAAAATTATAATTTAAAATGTTTACTACAAACAAGAATAAAAAAATTATCAGAAATCTTTAGACACTATTATTAAAATTATATATATATAATATATCTCACGCAACAATCTTTCATTAATTTAACTTTGGCATTGTTAAAAGACTTCTTAAAAAATATAAACTACTAATAAACATCTTTGAACTATGTTTAACAGGTTCACATTATTAATTAAAAAATACAGTAGTTAAATTGTAAATACTTTTTTTGTTATTTCCTGCATTAGATTTTTTTATTAATGAATATTATTAGAAGTATAAATAGTACGAATTTTTTTTAAAAAAAGTTACAGTTTTATCATTGTTCTCATCATTGTATTTTTTAAGCTGTCAATTATTTGTCTCTTTTATCACGTTCTATTATATACGATTATGATAAAAGTACCATTCATCTATGTGTGTATGTATGTGTTCTTTTTTTACTTTAATAATCATACAGGAACTTTACTTGTTTCGTCAAATTGCTACATGCTTTCGGTTACTGGGTTATTAGTGTATCGGGATTTACATGACAATAGAACGACAATGACCTGTCATAAATATATGGTTTGTAACCTGATTAATTCATAAAAACTCTCAAGCTAACAATGATGTATACACTTAGTCAAGTAGACAGGTGAAAGAATAATGCAGAATAATGCATCTTGGTCGTAAATTGTAATTATCAATATTTAAAACAATTAATTTATTTTTGACTTAATAATATATATATATAGATAGATAGATAGATAGAGAGAGAGAGAGAGAGAGAGAGAGAGAATAATTGGTAATTGAATTAAAATATTTTTTTGTAATTTGGCTTAATAATACTTTTTGTATTATAAAATTTTTTTAGAGAAATTATAAAAAAATTATGAAATAGAAATGCAGAAGAGATTTTTTCAGACTAAATGCACTTACAAATATTTTATGACCAAAATGTACAGTAAACGAATGATCTATCTAGAAAAATAAATAATTTTAACATTAATACTGCAAATAAATATTAAATTCCAAAATTATAAGTGAGGCTTGACATGAATTATTTTAATTTTTAATATTTAGTTTGTTTTTGATAATTACAGACAAATTGCATATGTATATAAAAGAATGAACTATTTAGAAAAATAAATAATTTTAACTTTAATATTATAAATAAAGTAAATATTTTTTGCTATTTCAGTTTGTTAAATTCCAAAATCATAAGTGACGCTTGACATAAACTACTTTAATTAGAATACTTATTTTGTTTTTGATGATTATGAATAAATTGTATATATAAAGTATATAGATAGATAGTTAGATAGATAGATTTATTTTTTTATTATTTTTATAATATAAAATTGATTTTAACATAAATTTACAACACATGTTTTCAGTTGATCATAAACAGTATTAATAATTGTATAAAGCAGTCAACCGTCATATCATTCAACATGTGTTAATAATCTACATATAATCTTACTGGCACGTTTACTTAAAGAAAATTTATTACAATCAATAATTTCTCACAGAAGTTATAAACAAGTTTAATCGATATGAACTAGAATTCAGGTAATCATATCTTTGTCCTATTACTAATCAAAATCGAAATATGAAATTATAATATTACTATTTTTCATAAAAATGAAAATATCTTATTCATAAATAATTAATGAATATATATCAAATATGTAAATTTTAGTAGTATTTTTAATTTCGTCTAAAATATTGATTATTTTAATATAATCAGTCGAATAAAGTGAATTTGAATGATTTATGTGATATTTAACTTTCTTTGAAACTAATTATAATATCGTAAGTCTTACAAAGTAAGTCAAGTAATAAATAATATTTTAAAGATGTCAAACATGTACTATTATTATTAATTCCGCCAAGAAATCATAGATAACAATAGTTACAGTCATGAATATTATCTAGAAATATTACACATTTTCTATACTTAACATAAATGTGGTTAATAAGACAAAACGAGAAAATTGTTAATGCAAATGATTTAAAATTAGAACATGAAACATTTTCATTTAAATAAATAGTGAAATATTTTTTATAGATTAATAAGTATTATTAAAAAGCAAACTGTAAAGGAATTGTATTTACTTATTATAATTTTAAATAAATAATTGATTAAACATGTTAATAAACATCACTTTACATATTTCTGATGTTACCGCTTATTTTATAAATAATTGTTGTTAAAACACACTTATTTTATATCATGATTATTTTTTTTATAAAATTGCTTGTTTGTTTTTTTTGGACAAAGTACAAGGTTTTACAAATATGGTTTTGAGAGAAACTTCATTTTTTTATCTTAAATTAAGCGTATAGATTTAAGCCTGGAATTTATTTACTGAATGTTAAGTATAATTTCTAAGATTTATTGTTTTATTTTATATTTTTATTAAAAAATGTAATCATATATATATATATATATATATATATATATATATATATATATATATGTACATATGTGTATGTTTATATGTGTGTGTATGTATACAAATATCCTATTCAAAAATTATTTGTGATTTTTAAATAAATAAATATTTATTGATCGGAACCATATACAAAGTAAATTACATAGAGCTATAAATTAGGTTAGTTGCCTATCCTAAGGATAATATACTAATGTGTATTGACGGTTAGTGGTTATGATATGAGGTGAATGTATTTGTTTCTTTGGTTAGTTTGCAGGAAAATTTTCAAAAAACCTGCATGATCTAAAAGTGATTTTTACATAGTACTTATATATATATATATATATATATATATATATATATATATATATATAAAATATTAATTGTGTGTGACGCCATGCTGACTGACCACCCCCCTTTCTTCTTGCCTTTGTTGACGTCCAGCGGTCATTTGCAAATTAGAAGAGATAAGAGTGACAGGGGGACAAAGATAACAACGTTTGTACTGAAACGTCTTACTGCGTGCAAGATTGTCCTTTTGACAAATATTTCTAACGAGATCATTCAGACGAAACATTTCCCCTGAAACTGAAAACTTGGCAAAATAATCGCGATTCCGAAGCTTGACAAAACATTGACATTCGCTGTGAACTATCGACCTATCACATTGTTTTCCAACCTGAGCAAAGTGTTCGAAAGAACCTTGTTCAGGAGGGTACTCGATATTGTTGTCGTTTGCGGGATCATGATCGACGAGCAGTTTGGGTTCCTGGAAGGGCATGCAACTACCCAGTAGCTTATTTGGCTGACAGAACGCGTGGCTTCGATGAGAGGAGCAGCAGTGAATAAATAAACAGATATGTACTTATATCAACAAAAACATGTTTTTCGACTATTAGACAATGATAATGAAAATAATTTTATCTATTCACTGTCAATATTTATTAATTTTTCTAATACCATTTTTTTAATATAACATTTATAATTGATTTTTTTTATAATTGAAATGGATGAATCTTTTTTGAATATTTTTATTTATTTTAATTCCAATAGAATTTGTACAACGTATTTATTATTATATTACACAATTCATTAATTTTTAATTTGTTGTTAATTAAATATGATATTTACTTTCGTTATTTTTGCAATCAAATCTTAATACATTTATTTAACTAAGTTATATATATATATATATATATATATATAATATGTATATATAACACATAAATCCTTATCTATGTAAATATATGTAATGTCTCTCTGCGCTCCAATTTAAATTATCAGATTGCATCTTGTGAATTTGCAATTAATTGTTCTCGTGATTTGTCCAACCTCTCGTAAATGTAACTTCTTGACACGTTTGATTGTATCATTCACATTAAATTTATATAACATGAAAACAGTGTTTTGTAACGGTGAAAAATGTTAGATTAAAAATAATATCTCTCTCTCTCTCTCTCTCTATATATATATATATATAAATGCAAATGACTAAAATTTCTTTACCTATATTTTAAAGGCAATTTATTGTTATTAAAATAATAGCATTATCACTTCTCTTCCTTATATATCCTGAAATTATTTTTTGTAATACTTTTCCCAGAAATATCTTCTTCATTCATATTTTTCCAAATTTTCTTTTTCGAAATATTTATTGAAAATATATTATGCTTTAATAGATGTTCAATAAATTATATTTTTTCTTATTTGTTACTTAAAATGAAACAATTTTGTCACAAAAGTTTTAATCAGATTTTCCTTTATACTCTTTGTATCATATTTAAAAAAATTCTACTTGTTTCCTATTTTGCTTCCAAAAATTACAAAAAAATATTCAGCAGACTGTTTCATATAAGGGTTCTCTTAAATTTTTCCTATATTCCTGTCTTCATTATTTACATACTTTTTTTAGATGAATTTTTGTTGAGCTAAAGTAATTTTTTTATGTTATTTAAATACTAATAAAAATATATTAAGTTATATTATTTCATGGTGTGTAAACTGTTAAAGTTGAATTGGAAAATAATCATTTTTTTCCAAAATTAAATCACAAAATTTTAATGTTATTTTTTTGTTAGTCTACAAAACTCGACGACGATTTTATAAAGAAATATATTTTTTTAAGTTGGTACACATATTTTTTTTTAATCGTATCAGAAGTTAAAATATAATAATATGACATTTTTTGTAATAACTATTCTTAATATATTTGTTCAGACATTTATTAAAATTAATTTCTAACAGATAAATTAATCTGTATATATAAAAAAAAGATATTTAATATTATATATATATATATATATATATATATATATATATATATATATATATATATATATATTAATGCTCGTATAAAAACTGAAGTTATATTAAAAAATTAATTTAAAAATGACATCCTCCATTAGAAGATCAAACATATCATCAATGTCGGCATAAATGAATGAGTAAGAATGCAAATAATTAGTCTTTTAGGTTATGAGAAAATGGCACAATATTTAGTATAGTGTATATTTAGAAACTTCCTTCAATTGCATTATAATATACTCTTTATATTTGATTTTAATTTGTATTTGAACGTTTTGATACTTATTACATACTTTATTTATGTCAGGAAGTAATTAGAATCTAAAACGTGACTAAAAATTTATTCGTGGGCGGATATGTGCCTTTAAGCAACTTTCTTTAATGTGTTAGTTTTATTATTTAATGTGGCGTTTATACTTGAATTGATATATATATATATATATATATATATATATATATATATATATATGTTTGTATATTTTTCTATATATAATTAAATATGTAACTAGTATGTAATTAACTATTACATTCAAGTGTTGAAAATTACTTTTAGTTAATGATCAGTGTATATCATATTTAAAACAGTGATTATAGGAGGAAAACACTTTTGATTTTTCTTGTATGATAACCCATAATTGGTTTAAATGATGAATTTTACAAACAGTCCAGATATTTCTAATAATAACGCTTTTAAATTATTAAAATAATTAGTGTTTGTTTTTATGACAAGAAAATTAAAACCACTTTTTACAATAATTGGTATTATTCAATTTCATTCAGGAAAAAAAGAGATAAATGAATTAATTTTTTATATTTGAAAAATATATCTTTATTACTTACAAGTAGCAAAAATAAATAAAATGTAAGTGAAATATTTTTTTAAAAAAAACATATTTTTATAAAGTAAGGGTAAATATACAATTTTTTTTGTCGATTGAAGGAAAAGATTTTAAAATTGTTTTGTATTTAAAATGTAAATATTTAAAAAATATTATATAAAAATATTATATTTTAATTATTTTTTTATTAACTTAAATGATAAAATTTGTCAAAAAAATATAACTTCATTGATATTTTTTCCTTTCTAATTCTATTAAATTAATTGACAAAATGACTTTTCATATTAAATATCTATTCATCTCACACATTAATATTAATTTTTATTTTATTTAAATATTCATATTTTATTTAATATTCATAATATTTATTAAAAGAAGGATAATATGTAAAATCATTAATGTATGATACTCTGTCCTATCTGTGTCAAAATAATTTCTATGAGAAAAAAAGTTGTTACTTAAGAACATTAGTATTATAATGATAAATAAGTCTAATTTTTCTTAAACGTGAAATAGTATAAATGTCAAAATTTAAGTATTTTTTAATGACTTTAATTATGAATAAAATAGTTAAATAGTTATTTGATATTATTCTGAATGTTAACGGTATATAATTTCTTAAAGAGAAAAATAATTGATATTTGAATCATGAAGAATCTAGTCTAATTGACATACTTTTCTCACACCCAAATAAAATCTTCTATTTCGCTTTATATTTTCATTATTATACATACGACAAGAATACCATTGTTCAATAGTTTTTATCTGTATTCAACAGAAAGTTAAATAAAAATGAAAGGCCAGCAAATAATCAAATAATATAAGGTCACAAAAAATAAGATAAATTTAACAATAGAACCGTTTGTAGTGTCCAATAAGTGTGGATTTAATATTAACGAGTTTTTAATCAGAGATACGATTTTTTTAATGTTTTAATTTATTTAGATTGTAGAAAAAATTATACTCGACATATATTAAAAAAATATTAGTTACTCTTTTAATCAAATCGCGTCATAACGGTACTTTTTGCTAATTTATGAATGTAATAAGTATCTGTGTACCTAATGATTAACATTTAATTGGCATTCTGAGATTAAATCTTCATTCTATGTAATTTATTGAACTTGCTATTCGTAAGATAAATTTCAAATAAACTATTAAAAATACTAGTTTCTAAATCAGTCTATGTTTTAAGAATACTTGATATTAACCTAAGTCAATATTAAATTATTCATTTCAGATTTATGGTGAAAGTTTGTTTAATTTTAACCTGTGCAAGATATTAAATCTATATTTAACGTAGATAATTTGTATAAATTTCAAATAAATTGCTTCGTTTCATTAACATAAAATACAAAAAAAGTTAATATTGTGTCTATAAAAGTCTATAATGACTGTGTTAATAAATCAGTGAGTCATCATAATATAATATAATTATAAATACTATTCAAACATAACGATGTGAAATTATGCACATCGTTATATTTACAAAAACAATTATTTTGATATTAATTGATAATAAATAATGCATTTTTTATATTATTTCCAACATTAATAAAAATATTTTGTAGATGTTTACAATAATTGAAGCATATATCTTTATCTAAATCTATATATTTATATAAACAAGAAATTAAAATATTGTTTACTTGAGAATATCATGCGAAATTTAAATATTTTTATACATTCCTTAAATAATCAACTAATATTGAATTTCAATTTGATTATAAATAATTTTGAGTAATCATAGTTTTGACATAAACGAAAATAATTTATTTCCAAATTTTATTTTTATATTTTATGTTCTCATAAAGTCTATCAGAAATTAATCCTAGAAACGTATATCCTCGATATTTTCTCTAAAGAATCTCATTTTAGATTTTAGTCATTTATTTAAAATTATGTCTTATTTGATTTTTTAACTTGAAAGATATAACATTATTATTTATCTATATTGCTAGAAATTTTCAATTTGGTATTAAACGATCATCTCAAAAACAGATTTTGTTGATTAATCAAACAGATATGTTTTTTGCTAATATAAATAAAATATACTCTCTAAATCATAATTTATATAATTGGTTTCTTTTTTTAGTTAATATTATATGTTTTTATTTATTATATTGATTTTTTGAAAAAGGTGTTAATAAATATACTATTTATTGTTCATTCTCTGAAAAAGATTTTGATTAAGATTTCAAAATAAAGGAAAGAAAGTTAGTTTATGATTTGTTCAACTATACAAAATATATGTGTATGTGTGTATAATATAAAGCATAAAAAAATCTAAAAAAATAAATATTTTGAAATCGATCAATTTCAATGGAGTTTCATTTTAATTACTTTTTACGAAATCTTCAATGTTAAAAAATCAAATATAATTTCATATGCGTGTGTGTGTAACGCAAAAGACAAGCATAAAAATGAAGTCTTTATTCAATTTAAATGAACTAGACCATTTAAATATATAGTTAAAAAAATACAATGACGAAACGTATAATCTGTTTTCTTTTTCCACACAAAAACCATGCGTGAAAAGAAAGAAAAATATGGAACAACGGAACTATTCTACGAATGGGAGTGCAGTAAACAATAAATTGTTCATGTTCGAAGATAAAATTGATCATTTACACGCTAGATTTTGTTTCGAATTAAGGCCAGTGTAATCATTAGATCGATGTAAAACATGTTGATATGCGTTAGCTTTCACTTAATGTGTATTATGAGTGATACGCATTCGGTTCGAACCTCAGGTACGTATGTCAGTGGGTGACCTTGTACACGCATAGTTATTATTGGATTTGTTTATGCATGGTTGGCAAAAGCCACAATGAATATCATACTATAATAAAATAAATACCGTAGTTTAACAATTTTTTTTATTATGAACAATGTACTTATTGCATATAATTATTTTTATCTTAAAATACGAAAAATATTTAATTCTTATTTAAATAACTTTGATTTATTTGTTTTTTCATTTTTTGTATGAGACTATTTTTCTCCATTTCTTAAATTATTATTGAATAAATTCGTATATATTTTGATAACATGGATTTAATCAATTAAAAAAGCAAAATGTCCTTATTTCTTTATTGTATGAGTTGAAATAAATTACTTTAAAATGTTTAATTAATATGAAAAAAAGACTAGATAATTACCAAAAATATTGTTAAAACAATTATTATTATTTTCTTAATTTACTGTATGTAGATATTTTACTTGAAATATTGACAAAAATATATGTTTAAAATGATCTATACTTCATTTAAATAATTTCGTTTCATTTTTTTAACAAACGCACTTTTCTAATTATATTTGTATAATATATGCTAATATTTATTTATTATTCATTTTGTACTTAACATAAATATATATTTACTAGTGTGTGGAACAGGTTGTCTGACAACACGCACATCGCATACGAATCATGCATGCGTTTCATTTAATGCAGTTTTTTAAATTAAAAACATTAACCAATTATTTTTTTAATTCGACACAAATTATCAAGCATGTCCGTTTGTTTATTTAATGCTGTACTTATAAGTTTATTTCTTGTTAACATCTCATTATAAATCACGCATTAGAAATTACTTAATTATATAGAGTTTATTTATTCTTAATTATTATCATAATAAACTAATTCTAATAACAATATTAAAAAATCTTCGTATATTAAAATCTACGGTTTTTATTTCAAATTAAAATAGAAATTATTTATAAAAGTATTTTAATTAGAATAATTATACCATTTTATTGTTTGTTTTTATAAATTATATATTTAATACAAATAATTTATAAAAATACCATCCATACTTTATAAATTGAATTAATTTACATTAAAGATTTTTTTCCAAATGCACATTTTTACATGAGAATATTTGATTATTATAATAAACAGTATAGTAGTTTTGAAATATTTTAATAACTGTCAATATTTTTATGGAAATGAAAACCTCATTTCAAGAAATATGAATGGATGAAACGTATTAAACTATTTTGTATCTAGAAAATAATAATAAAACCGGTATTTTTTAATAAATATATCAGAAAGTTGTTTTTACAATTCATTTTTACTCTTTTCCCACTAACATCAAAACATCTTAAAAACGAGTTACGACTGCACTTATTTACATAAGAAGAAAATTATAAATAAACGTACTGAATGTCATTAGTTAATTGTTTATTTTATAAAACTATTTACTAGAAAGTATATGTTATTTTAAATAATATTAAAATAACTAAGAAATCACTGTTTTATTTATGTCAATAATGTTAGTAAAAGTAAGAAATTAAGGTTAACTTGAAGAAATTATAAAGGTATATATAATAACGTATATTTTCCGTGAGAATAATCTTTCAAATAAATCACTCACTTCCAACACCAGAAGATATTATAAGTTCAATAATCACTTATTGCTCGCATGATTTGCTCAGAAGCTTATAAGTATTTCGATGGATGTGCTATCATCGTCAGAAAGCTGTCTTATAAAATTTTAACACAAAGTGAACTGAAAGTGTTTATTAAACACTTTTATAATATTTTGTGATGTTGGAATTGAATGATTAATCAGTGTTAAGGAGAATTTGCAAAAGTTCAAAACACTTAGTATATTTTTTGGAATTAATTGAAAAATATATTAATTTTGTAGATATTTTAATTATTATTTATTAAATAATCATATGCTAATTTGATTTTTTCTATAACAATTATATGTATAATTTATATAAAAAAGTATAAAAATTTCCACATTACACTTTTAATTTATTAGTAGAAATTAATTCATACAATTCAAAGAATTTCAATTTGTAGTATAAACTAAATTTCAAATAAGTAAATAAAAAGAGGTCGCTAAATGAAACAGAAATTTCATATATTATACTGACATATATTTTTAAAACATATTAACTATTCAGCAGACACCTAATAAAATAAATTATATCCGAAAGAGTACACTTGAATGAATTTTAAAATAATCTCCAAGCAAAACTAATAAGTTAAATATATTAAATTAATTTTATATTAAAATAATATAATAAAACTCCTAACATTGTTAAATTTATTTTAAGCATATAAAAAAATGTGAAATATAATAATTGCCTATGCTTTTATATCGATAGATAAAATATCTGTAAAATATTACCTTTATAAGTTGAAATTCAATTAGATATTCTAAAAAATTAAGTGAATGAAAATTAATTATAGTAATTTATTGCGTGTGGTCTATAAAGTGTGTGGTCTAGAATTACATATATTAATTATGTAACTTAATTTGAATAAAATAATACATATACACGTATGTTTTATATATGCGTTGGGAATATGTGTAGGTTTATACGTATTAAAGTAGATAATAATAATAATTACAAATTAATTTTGAAAACACGAGACATGTATTTATATATAAAAAATCAAAATTAAAATTACATGCTATATATTTTTCACTTTAATAAATGTAATAAAAATAACGATAATTGTGTTATACATTATCACCTTTTTTTAAAAAAAATCGCTCTCTCTTTCTCTCTCATACACACACACACACACACATATATATATATATATATATATATATATATATATATATACACATATAATGTACCATATTGTTATTATGCAGCATTCTAACAATGACGATATTGTCATTGAAATGTACTTTAGAGAATAAAATGAACAATAAATGATTATTGAATACTTCTTTAAAATTTTGTGAAATTGTGATGTTTTTTATTTGTGTTAAAATTGAATTCAATGTTCACTATTAGTCAATTTCAAATTGATAGTTTTATATAATTTTTTAAAATCATTTCCAAAAAATTAGCTAATATTTAATACTAAATTGATATTTCCAACAGTTACAGTCTTAGTATATTTGATTTGAAACATTGTTAAGAAAATATCTTTTATTTACGACTAGAGAAAAGTCAAGAAAGCATTTTCAACCCATTTTAAAAGACAACTGAAAAGCATCGTATATTTATCGACTTTAAATAGCGCAGCAGAAAATTTATTACCCTCAACGTATTACAATGGACATTAAAGTTTAAATCAGCTGAATTCAGCAGTTTTGTAGAAAACAATTTAAAATATATTTCTGTGTAGATAAGAAAAAATGTTGATATAAATACAGAATGACATATTAATATTAGTTTCAACTAGTAATTTTTGACAAAAATAAGAATGTAATTAATTATTACAGCAAATACGTACATTATATTTGTTTACATATATTATATATTTTTATCCTTATACTGAGTTATTGATTACACACATGTGTATAAATAGCAGTAACTAAAGAAGTAACATTACGTTTTCGCTCTCAACATAAATATGGTTATTTACGTGTCGAGGTGTGGATAACAGGTCACGTTAACATTTGATGTTCATCATCGTATCCGCTTGAATAAAAGAACAAAAATTAGAAATTGCTTTTAGTTGGTCGCTACGGATAATTGGTAACATCCTAGAGCGACAAGAGGCGTGGTACTGCTGCTTCTTCATGTATACTCGTGATCGAAAGTTATATATAAATAATTATTAATTATCTATTGATGTCTACGGTGTAAGAAAAATTAATATTCTTCTTGTTCCTTCAGAATGTTTATGATTCTTATTTAATACTAATATTTTTAATTACATGTAACCACAAAATTATATGTTATATATATATATATATATATATATATATATATATATATATATATATATATATATATATATTTAACATTGTATTTATAAAAAAGGATATTGAACTTCAATACAAAAAATATACAGTTTTATATTTTTATTTCTTATATAGTTGTGAAATAACATTTTATTTAAAATAATTAAAATTATTTTACTTGTTTATATCTGAAACTAAATAAAATAATAACCAATGAACATAAATTCATTTCTCATTAATATCCCCATATGTGGTATAATATGTGTTATTGCTTAACTCAATGAAAATAATATTAGCAATATATTCGTTAATAGTTGTTTAATTAAAGTACATATTTTTAATTTATTTTAATAGAGATTTAATTGGGAATTTGCTAGAAAACATTGGTTGAAATAAATATATTATTTATTAATTGTTAAAAAAAATAAAGAAGTCATAAGAAATAACCAGTCATTATTTATAGAACCTTTCATGTGGAACCAATATATGTTTTTTATTTAACTCAGATGATAATTTTATAGCAATACAAATAGAATATAAAATAAGTTTTTTTGAGTTTACTGGGAAATATCACAATAAATTCATTTGATTACTTTTAATTCATAATAATATAATAGTCAATAGATTATTAACTTTTAGATTCAAGCCATCGAAATATATTTCGTAGCTTTGAATTTTTATTTACATAAAATAATATTTTTTTTGTAAATCTATATTTTTTCTAAATTATATTTAATTTAAATGTATATTTTTTTAAAATAATGTTTTATCTTAAATTATTTATTTATGTGATTTATAAATTAATTTAGATCATTAAACAATTGTCTGATCGCCTAATAAAAAAATTAATTAATATTCTCAGAAAAAAAATTAATTTTAACATCTTAAAAATTTTTATGAATAAATAAATTTTGCATTAAATATTTTGTTTTAAAATATGTAAAAAGATTCAATAACACTAAAAATCAAGCATTTTAAAGTAATTAAATTTTTAATTTTCAAAATAAAAATACTTTGTCTCAAATAAATCAACTCATGATTGAAATATGTATATGGAAATTTGCAACATCTTTTCATAAAAAAATTGTGATTACTTATAGAGTTATTTTGTAATACATATGGAATTATCAATTAAACAATTTGAGTTTACTATCATTTTAACAACAAATGTGAAAAAATGTATGAAAATAATGTGACCATTTTTTAAAAAAATATTTCATCGAAAACTTCTTTTTATTAACAGTTTTCTCTTGAATGAAAATTTTACACATAATTTATGATCAGTTTTACTTATTATCAAACATTTCATTAATTAACTACATTTTTTAAAAAGGTACCTTATTTTTCTTTTGAATTATATTTTTATATAAAATATGTTACAAAAATTATATAAGTATAAAATTCTTCAAAATGTGTGCCAGAGCACTATTTATAGCCATCGATACAAATAATTCAATTATTTTCTTATTGAAAAATATTTATAAATTGTACAATATACTTTGACACCGTTTGAATCATATAACAATACATACTATCTTCTCTAAATAACGTCAATGCTTCAGTGAATCTCGTGGTACTGTGGTTTTAATAGTCACCACAAGGTCGTACGTAATATAATTGACAAATTGATTGTTTACATGATATGGACACGTTCTGATAGCTATAAATAAAATACAATTATTATTCACTATCATCTTGCGTATATTTTTTGACGTCATTTAAAACAATGTCCACTGAATTTATTAATTTTTAAGTAGAAAGTAAATCCAAGTTCAAAAATTCAAAATATTACAAATGAATAAAATGTCACTATGTATAAGTTGATCAAGATGTGAAAATTGTATGTAAAGCTTTTAAGACACATATAAATGACAACATACAGTTAGAATTTATGATAAATCACAGTTAAGAAATTAATAAATCTAAGGAATATATATAGTAAGAAATGATTAATATTAAGACAAAGAAAAAAATATATTTATATGGTTAATTCGTTATTCTTTTTAAACTTAGATTATTTATCTTAAAGTGCAGATTCATGTATTCAAGTTTTTTGATCATAAGTTAGACTTGGTCTCTAATAGATAGATTATAATGAAGATATTAATTTATTTAAAATAAAATACAAGTTTTTATATTATATAGATAGAGACATATTTATATATTATAGACAAGGTAGATATACAAAAACATTGATGCATATATATATATATATATATATATATATATATATATATATATATATATATATATCGTGCAAATATAATGATCCATTTTCTAAAGTAAAATAACAAACATCACTTAACAAGTTTTAGTTGATTTAGTGCATTATTTATCTATTCAAGGCGGGTCCATCTAAAAATATTTTTATTGCTAACAATATTGATAATATTGCTTAATGAATTTCTAGTTTACAATTGAAAGTAGGTTTTAGCGGATAAAATATACAAAGATGGCAGGAAGTTAAATATTAAAAGTACTAATTTCACAAAAGTTAGTTTAACTTGATTGAATAACACACAATACATCATTATGAAAAATATGAATATGAATACTCATTATACAGGTTAATGTATCTATTAACAATACGTTGTCCCAAGAAGAGACTGACCGAGTTAAAAAAAATGAATAATTTCACTGTACTAAGTAATAATTTAAAGAATATACAGGTCATGTTTTAAAATTGTATAGATTCTGTACGTACATATATAAATCGTGAATGATGGGTAAAATTCACATATAGTGGTTCAATAAAAATTTTTTTTCTTTTTAATCTGTATATAAAAATGACTGCAATGTTTAGAAACTATTTTATTGAAGAACCATAGTCCTAGTTAGTTCTATACAGCATTTCATCAGACTTAAACAGAGCTTTTTTATAAACTGTCAATATCTACTGTATTTAAATTTTCTGCGAAGCAAATCATTATATCAAATCCTTAGTCTAAGAAATACTACAAACATCACTTTTTGTACAATATTTTGTGATGTACTGCACAACTTCTTATTTATATCAAGCATACCTTATTACTTTGAAAACATAAAAACACTAAAATGAAAACTTATTACTAGAATTATTCATAAATGCACATATATTTTCATATATACATATACAGATGGTGTATTTGTGTTCGATGTAAGTAAAGGGTATTTTTTTTACCAATTTTCTGGCACTGTATATCCTATTTTACATTAGTTCCATTTTTTAAAAAATATGAAAATTCAAATAAAATAAAGAATTTTAGTATTGACAAAATATATATACAATCCAAATATTATACTTAGTGCTTTTGTAAATATTAGTAATTTAGTAAAAAAAAATATTATTTATAAAACATTAATCATTTTAATGAACCAATTAATTAAATATGAATTATATAGTAAAATGTGTTTTTTAAAATACACTTGTAACATATTTTTTTAACTTTGTATTCAATTAATTAATCAATTACAGTAAGTAACAATATGTTAAACATGACTTGTAACTTAAATATCAGACAAAATCGAAAGTTTTAAGTAATAGTTTAAACGTAAATAGTCAATTTATATAATTTACATAAATTGTTTGTTACAATGTTATCAATGGAACAAAATGTATGAGAAATTCTTTTAAAAAAATAAAAAGACTTGTATAATAAAATGTTAATTTTATAATTTATATAATAAACGGACATTTTCATACTTTACATATGTCTAAATATTACATTATTTTGCAATGACCAAATGAAACAAGCCGTTATTATTTATTAAAAATATTAATTTACATTTTGAAATTAAATATTTATAAAAAAACGAATGTATGTGTAACAATAATAGATTTCCTTATTACGGGATTAAAAATACATTAAATTGACAATGATGTATGTGCTGAAACGTAACAACAATAATTAATACATAATAAACGTGTAGACTTGATTACTATTCAACCTGAATCGTTTCTTACGTGTGTCTTTTAACTAATTCTTATCAGTAAGGTGTTTATTTATGGAAGTCTATTTACAAGAGAGTGCAACGATTACTAAATAGTCTAAGTAATAATACGAATCTAATTCACCAATAAAGTAATTTTATAAATATTCTTAAATTTACATAATTGTCAAAAAAATCAAATTAGATAAAAATATTTTAACTATTATATATATTACATGATTTTTGTTTTTGTTAAAAATAGAGCTTTTAATTAAACTATTTAATTAACCTATAAATAATACATGTTCTTTAAGTAAATGTTTGAATTTCAATTACAAAGATATTGAGTTTAAATTTTGTGATTGTTAAAAATAAATTAAATTTCAGATTGATAAAAAGTATTGTTAATAAAAAGTTTGAGTATTTTTGATTTGAAAACATTTAAGTATATTAAAAGATCTTTACTAAAAACATTATATATATTTGAATAGAAGCGAATGTATAAAAGATAAAATGTAAACAGAGTGGAACGAATTTTAGATACCTGTCGCATAAAACATTTATCTTAAATTATTTGTACATTAAGAAACGGTTATTGTTATATTTCTAAACATAAATATTTAAGACACAATCCTTTTGTAAAACAGTTTTAGTATAAGTGATCTTAGTCGAACTACCAATAATTGTCTTTCAGATATTTGACACTTATTTCTTTTTGTTAAATGGAAGATGAATTGTGTATTGTATACGATTATCACGCGCTACACAATTTTTTGATTTTTGAATGGAATCAATTTCATCGGCAACAATGACAATAAGTAAAAGTGGAACACTACTGATTGGAAACTAGGTGCTTTGATTTGTGTGCACACTTTGTTATTTCGTTAGTATTCAATGTGAAATCGATATGTTTATTGACAATATTTAGTGCATTGTAAATTTAATCACTTGCATTATATTTCACTATAATCGACTGACCTTTTTTTCTTCGTTAAAGTCATTTTATTGAGTTCATTGCATGTGAGTTTAAAAACGTATTGCTTTCTGTCATAAATAGATAAATTATAATAGTTACCTACGAACTATGTCAATTATTTTATATTTAGTTACTCTATTTTATTGAACAATAAAATGAAATGAAAATAAAATTTAAGTTTTTTTTAAAAAAAAGTTAAGTGCTTTTTATTTTAGATCTATATACAATATATATATATATATATATATATATATATATATATATATATATATATATATATGTTTTAAAACATGTATGCTTATGTAAGATATTGGTTAATTCAAATTTTATATTTCAAATTCAATTATTAATAACAGAAATTGATTTGCCAATAATATATTTTACTAGTATATGATTTTTTATACAAAAATAATTTTACTCGTGTAGTTTAAACAAATACATTTTTTATCTATTTATAAAACCTACTAATATTTTTCATCGAATAAGTAATGTTTTAATATTCTTAAAAATACAAAAAATTAAAAAATAACGTTTATTGCATGATATTATCAAAAAAATGAATATAGTCTATATCATATTTCTTCATCATAATGAGATGAATGATTTAATATACTAATTGATTATTTATAAATATTTCATTTTCCTTACTAAACCTTTTTAAAATATTCAAATATATTCATATTAATTAATTAAACTACATATGAAAATCCAAATACTTAAAACATGTAGTTAAGAATATAAAAAAAACATTTATGTAGGTTCATTTATAATTTAATATGAATAAAAAAAATAATTATGTATAAATAAAAATAAATGAATTTATTAATATCATAAAAGTATAAGAGTTGATATCAAATTATAAATAAAAATAATATTGCATATTTTTTATATTTACTAGAAAAGATAAAAAATTAAAAAAAAATCGGAAAGAAATTATATATAATTTTAAATGAGTCTAATGTGAATATCTAAAATTTGTTTGATTTAAAATTTATTTAACCAGTATTTTTTTAAATAGAAATCATGAAGATTATTATTTTTTTTCTACGCAAAATTGAGTAATTATGAAATTATGTAAAAATTTGAAGTATCTATGAAAGAAATATTAAACACATATACATATAGGATAACAATCAACGATTAGATCATCAGTGTATTACGAAAATTTCAAATAATAATTTAGGCTTATGCAACCAAATTACTGTAATGAAGTTTAAATTGCCAAAAATGTTCCAGTATGTAGATATCACTACTTGGGTCGTTTGTAGTACACGGTATATAATATTATTTTAGAAAATTTGAAAATCAGTATATTCTTTTCTTACAATGTAAGTCTTTTTAATACATTAATCATTTCATTTTATTCTTTTTTTAGGAAAATCAATATTTGTTAACTAAATAAATCATTATAAACAGTTTTTTTAAAAAAAATTATTGTAAGAAGTAAATATTATAATATTTATTCTAATCAAATATCATTTAAGTTATTTTTTATTTAGTTGATATTTCATTAGAATTAAAATGTCAAAATATAGAATGAATTAATATCAAACCAATTAATTTAGTTAAATTGAATTATTATACATACATATATATATATATATATATATATATATATATATATATATATATATATATATATATATATATATATATATATATATCGATAGAAAGATTTAAATAAAATGGCATAAAAATATTATCCATTGAGACAAGACAAACTTTATTCAAATTAGTCATTAAATTGATCATTTGTTAGTTATGTTATTCATTTTAATATACTTTGCAACTTAAAGAGCAAGAAAAGCACAAATTAAAAATTAATTATAACAAGTTTATATTTATTTGGAGTAATTGTAGAATTGTATTTAACAATATAGATTTAGTCAATGTATATATTTTGATTTTGAATACAGAAATCTGTAAATTCTCAAGTTTAAAACAGTAATAAGTTTAGTGAAACACTCATATTTGATATAATGACATAAGACTGATTTGTTAAAATGGTATTTTATATTTATATTTTGATTATTCATTTTAAAGATTATTCAGTTTTAATTGTATTTTAAAAAATAAATTCTAGTAATAACAAATAACATTATATACTGAATAGTTTAAAACAATATCAGTTATGATTTGTTTGTTCTACAAAAAATATATAAACTTGTTTCTTCATTTTATAAGTAATATAAATTAAATAACCATATTTGAATTTTATAATGTAATGAGACATAATTTTGTAACAAAGAAACAGATTACTACATCTTATTATATTTTTATAAAATGTCTTCATGTTTGACACTTAAAATAATTCTTATAAAGATGCAATATTGCTTTCAGAAAATACTTTTTATTTAAAATGTAAAACAAAATAACATTTTGTGATAGTGCAGTAGTAATTCAATAAGAAATCAATGTATTTATGACCAAATCATATATTTTTATATATTTACAAGTTACACAATCAATACATTCTTTTGAAATAATTTCTTTTACAAAATCTTCTCTATATTCTTTACAATTCAATTTTTTAAAATAATAAAAGGAATTATCAAATCAATATAATCAAATCAATATATTTTTTATATGTATGTATAAAAAAATGACTTATATATGACAAAAATACAATTAAAATAAGATAAATTATAAATATTTATCATATGTTGGATTCATTTCTTAATTTATACATGTATGTATTATAGTTAAAATTTTGGAATAAATGATTAACGAAATTAAATATTTATAAAAGTTTTGTTTATAAAAAAATAGTATAGTTTTTAAAATATCTTCTTTGAATTTATGTTTTGTAAGTTTTTATTATTATTTAAAATTATGAATATAGTTATAACACAAATAAATCATTTACTATATTTTATAAATCGTTTAATAATAATTTAAATGTATATATTTAAAGGATACATCAATCATCAAATGTTGTGTTATAAAATCTTTTATATTTTTATACATAACACACTTTTATAAATTATTGTGGTGTTGTGTTAAAATGAATTAACTATTTTAATAAAATAAATATCAATATTATTTTTTTTCGTTGAAAAAAATGTTAAATATATTTAATTTCTAATATTTTTCATGATGTATGAAAATTTATTTCCATTTATATTTAAAACAGAATATGGTTATTGAAAATACAGTTGAAAAGTAGTTTCCTACGCAAGAACATTTTTAGAGTGGTTTTTCGTTACTAGGTGCGCAACAAGCAATCTGCAAAGCGGCCATCGACCTGTCATGAACTGTTAAATGACCGAGAAAAAAAATCACCTAAGCACATATAGCCTCATTAGGAAAAATTAAATTTAAGCAAGATAATATTGTACTGGTCTCTATGTTAATTTCAATAAGTTGCATTTACTAAGCCATGGACACGTGTACGAGTACAAAATATTCGTTATCTCATGAATTTGACAGAGACAGACACACGTGATATTTCTGACTGATAATCCATACTGAAAACATTGAGTACTGCATGCTACATTTTTGTGATAGCAAAATTAGATATATTGACTGACACTATATTTTTCTTGTTAACTATTCGAGAAGGTGTGATGTGTTATATCTGCACATAAACGCAAGTGATTTAAATCTGTCTATTTCTTTGCTTGTTCATCCGATCGTACTCTGTTGTCATTTGTAAATTCGTGTATATTGTGTGCGCGTATAGAAATGGTTGATCGTTGTGAACAGAGCGGCTGCGTGCCTGTGTTACCATTACCACGTAATGAACGAATCAATGTTCTGCAAAACCTTTTTTCCGCAACGTTTCAACATGATCCGGAGTTCTTTATTAGGGTTCCGGGCAGGTAAAGTTAATACTGTAAATATTTTAGCAACGTTGTCAATATATGATTGGTACTCATTTTTCAACAAATTTATACGATTCATTGTATATACTTTAAAAGTAACATTTATTCGATTATAGGTATTTATTAAATTAACTTGCCTACATTAAACAAATATATTTAAGATAACAGAAATCATACAATGCATTTATCGATTTGTGCATATCTATAACTAAGGTACGATACATAAATAAATTGATTGAAAATAACGTAAAACTAGTTGTAATTAATTATACATCATTTGGTGAAAGCAGACGTAAATAAATATTTTTAAATAGCTTCCAATTAAAAACATCTTATATGGAATAATATAATTTAAATATCATTAAAAAATACCAGTTATAAGTAATTAAATGATTGTCCTATTACTACTACATTGCCGAAATACAAGATGTGATTGTAAAAAAGCGTAACAGACTTAAAACAGTTCTGTTTAAGAAATATATAACATAAATGAATTACTCTACCTTTCAGAATAGTTTATTATTGCAACTAATATATTTTCAACATACATAAATGAATCATTTTATATTATTAGAATATTTCATAAAAGTATTTAATACTCAATGTATTCTTTTTTACTTATATGCCTTTCGATGGCGATGCCTTATCATTCTCAGACTGTAAATAAATAACCAAAACAATTAAAATGTTGTTGATACTCATACTCAATATTTACAAAATTAATATAGATGTTTGAAAAGTCTAAAAACACGTGTTCAAATGTGCATGTGCTTCACGTGTTATTACGTTTTCATGTTCCAGACTTTTTAAACAATTTAATATATTAAACTATAATAAAATACTATGTCGATGGCAAAGATTACGTTAATATTTGGCCTTTTTATATATCGATGTATGTGATATTTCAATAATTAAAAGTATATTCAAAAGTCATATTTTTTTGTAGTTACTTTAAAAATTATTTAGTAATCAGTAATTATTTTTAATCTCATCAGTGTTTGAAAAATGAGATTTAGTTCAAAGAATAAATAAGTCATATCATGTGAAGTTAAGTAAATAAATAATGAATATTATAAATATGTAGATGATAAAGAATAGTTGTTTTCTGTTCAAAAATGTATTATTAAAAATATATTTAACAAGATATTTTGTTTTAATGGATTCATTATGTCGTTTTTTACATACTTTATTACTTTTATAATTTTTTTTTAGTTGAGAATTCTTTGTTATTTATTTTTTCTCTACTTAAACTGTTTTTTTTTTTTAATATATATATAAATAGTTTTATGTGAGGTATATAAAAATCATCATAAATTTGATAATAAATTACATTTTAATGCAATTTTTTTCTTGAATAAATAATATTAATTTATAAAATTAATGAATTTTTTTTAAAACAAATCATAAAATAAATTAAAGAATACCTTTTATTCAAATAGAATAAAAAGAAAAGATTCGTTTAGAAATTATTGTATTATTCATTTTGGTCGGTGGAAAATTCCTTTTAATACAAATTTATCATACACCACCACCACAAGATTTCATAAAAGTGTGTTATGTATATAAAAGTAACATATTTTATAATGAAGTGCTCTGAAGATGATTGTATGGTAATTGGAACATGAACATTATGTAGTTATTGAATATTTATAAAATCTTGTAGTTTTAAGGCGAGTTATATAACTCTAATAACATTTTTTGTATTTAAAATAGAGATTATTATTTGCGATTTTTAATTTTTGAAATGTTATTTTGATTTATTAAAAAGGTATAATAAAAGAAAAATACAATAAATTTAAAGACAATATATTTCTAAAATTCTAAATTTATAATTCTAAAAATTGTTTGTAACAGAAAATATTGAACAATGTTTTAAGTAAAACATGTATGATGTTCTTACAATTAACTTTAATCAAAACATGAGTCATTAAAAAGTTATGTATATAAAATGAAATTTGTAATGACGAAGAGAAATTTACATTTTTCTCTGTTCACAAAGAAGCAAATAATATTAATTAAAATGTAATGTACAAGTAGTCGTTTTTTCTTTTTTCTGCGTAATTTGAAAATTTAGAATTTTGTTGATTTCAGTTTTTATTACAAAAATGTTGTCATTGTCAAATTACAACCTTTCAACTGCTTTTATGTATATTATTTTTCTATGTACTGTAGGATGTTTACTAAGAAATCTTCGTTCTTGTTAATATATTCCTATGTTTTATGATTTTTTTCTTTTTATTTTTGTTATGCAGAAACATATTTTTTTATTTCTCAAACAAAATACAATAGCTCCCATTAAGGTTATTACTTTTATTACTATATTTTCGTCATTCTTTTTTAAACGTGTGTACAGCACGAGTCACAAATGTAAATATTTATTTATCGATATCATTATTTTTATTTCTTTTTTATATAATGTCGTTAATTTTTCTACCCTTTTGTAATTAGTAAATTATATTCAAATATGAATTTGTCATAAAATCAATACAATATAAAGGAAAATGTATTGGTTAGTTAATATGAAACAAGTAATTTCTCAATAATAATTAGATATTCTTAAATATAAAGGTAAAAGGAGGTTTGGTTATAAATGAATTAATAAATAATATACATATAACATATTTTTAAAAATAATTAAAAAGTAATTTATTGCATTCAAAATTATTATTTTATTAAATAGCTGAACATTTTTTTAGAAATAAAATAATAATATTTTGTATAAAAAATAATATATAGTTGTAAATAATATTTGAAAATATTTTTATTTAAGTTTAATTTTTTTAGTTGTGTTATATATTTTCAATGTTTTAGAAATCAATTATTTTTGTAAGAGGTATACATAAATACACACACACACACACACACACACACACACACACACACACACACACACACACATATATATATATATATATATATATATATATATATATATGTGTGTGTGTGTGTGTGTATGTATGTATGTTGTTTTTTCATCCTAATGTATATATTTTAAATATTTCATTGTTTAACTCACTAACTAGTTGCCTTAAGAAGTTTTTCAAACAGTTGTTTTATTTGCGTTACGTGTGCAAATTATTATGTTCATTTAAAAAAGAAAACTTTGAAAAAGTTCATACTTTACCATAAGTTAAAATGGCAGTTACTATATACATTAAAATTTTATGATATAACTTTAGAATATGATGTATATTGATTTATATTGGTAACTATTTTTTAAAAATATGTAATAAATTGTCATTCATATTAATTATTGTTCATCAATTATTTGATAGATGAAATATTTGCAATTTTCATCTATTAAAATTTATAGCAGAAACATTGTTTGCATTTTAATATTAAATTATAAATATCATATATGTATGTTAGAGTTGTAAAATTGAAATTAATTTATTTCGTTGACAGAAATATTCCATATTTATTTAAGAAGAAAAAGTTCATATACCATATATGTATATATATATATATGTATATATATATATATATATATATAAAATAATGTAAATATGTAAAAAATACATGAAAGGTAATATTAATATTTTTTTGCAATTATCATGGGAAGTAAATTGTATTTTTTTTAAAAAAATATTTGTACAGTATTATATCATATTGTAGACAAAAAATGTTAGTAAAAGTCAGAACTAGTTTTGATATCTTCCATTTTATAATACTACCATCTTCTTATATTTTTATGAATAATTCATTTTAAATACAAAACAACCTTTGTTAACAAAGAAGTTGAAAATGTCAAATTTTTGGTAATGAATAATTTATATAAATATAATATTAAGAAATAAATATAAGTACAGAAAATAGTCGTAGGTATTAATGAAACATGAATGATATTTATTTTTGTAATATATATATATATATATATATATATATATATATATATATATATATATATATATATATATGAATATGTGCGAGGGTGATTATATATGAGTTTAGTTATGCTGCTTTTCTGTATAGTAGTCTTTTTAATATCATTTGTGTTTATTTGTGTTAAAAACTGATAAGAGCGGAAATGCACTGTTCATATAAAAAATTTACGATAATAATGTTGCTGTATATGTATAATTACAAATAATGTAGATAGGTATGTTAGAATTTTTTAGGACTTTGGAATTAGTGTACATACGTCCTTACATCATAAATGAGTATATATATATATATATATATATATATATATATATATATATATATATACACACACACACACACACATACGTATATAGAAGACTAAGTTTATAAATAAAAATCAATTTAGGACTCTCTCTTTTTTATTAAAAGAAATAAGATAAAATTATTATCGTTTTTTATTTGTTTGCAATTTCAAAATTATTTTTTTCATTGAATATTTTGCATATATAAGTTTGTTACAAAACCGCATAATTCTGTCCTTGACTTTAATGAAAATAATAATGTAGTGCAATGAAAAATGAATAAAATATACTTAATTTTACTAGAGATTGTCCTTTAAAGTCCGTGGTTTTGTAGAAATACAGATGCGCAGTTTCTGTTACTGAAATAATTTATTCTAAGCAGACCTATCATTATTTCATATAAAAAATATTAATTACTGTTTTTGGATTTTTATTTTATTTGTCTATTCCTTTGATCATATTTTATATAAACATGAATTCAATACATTTACTATCTATGTAAACATGGATTATATATGTTTACAAAGTCATTAAGTTACTTTTTATCTCTTAACTTTAGATCATTTAACTTTTTATCAGAATGTATTTCGTGATAGAATCACAGCAATTAGTGTTTGTTGTTGATTATCTATAAAAATGAAATAAAGGTATTAGTGATGATATTTCACTACTTGAAATAGTTTGAAATATATATATATATATATATATATATATATATATATATATATATATATATATATATAGATAGATATGTATGTATATATTCAAATATAATTATTTAAAAAAGTTTCCAGTCGTTTAATTAGAAATTATATTTTTTCTACACAAAATAATAATTATATTCAAATACTTAATTCACGAATGAAATAAATGTAGTTAGAAAAATATATATAAATATATTATATATAAATATATAAAAATTAACTATGTAAATAATATGAAATATAAGCAATTATTAACAAAACATTTTTTACAAATTTTTGATTACAATAATTGTCAAATGTATTTAAATAAATCTATTTTTAAGGAGGGAAACATTTCTGAATTTATTTTTACTAAAATTATTATTATTTGATTTTTGTTTCTTAAAACAGTTATTTATTTTTAAAAAAATGTTATACTTCGATAAAATTTATTAATAGAATTTAATATTTATCACAAATAATTATTTATTTTTAGAGAATGACAAATTGTTGAAATCTTTTTTACAATTCTTTGTATAGTTGTAAATTTAATTTGTTTTATTATTAACTATGAATTGATAATTTGGTTCACGAACTTTAATTTCTTGTTTTTTAAAATTGATATTAATTATGTTAGGTGACGTTAGGTCAAATCATCAATAACATATGACTATTATATTTGTAAATGTTATAAAAAAATGTCTCAATATTAATGAAAAATGTGTATATATATATATATATATATATATATATATATATATATATATATATATATATATATGTGAGTGTGTGTGTGTTTGTAAGAATGTATATGAATTTATATGAAACATCACGTACAATGTATGTAAACATATAAATAGAGTACTAATAACAAAGTTGAAAATGACGTGAAATTAAAACAATAGTTTTAGTAAACGTGCAAATTAATTATCTTATTGTTTAATTTAATATATGTTGAAAATAATTTTGAAGCATGAACTTGAAAGATGATCTGTTTTCTTGACTTGTGATGAAATATTTGAGCATCATTTCAATGTATTCGTGCTCGAAAGTTGTACTTTAAGAAAGATGTTTCAAGAACTTTGTATAACTTTTAATGAAATGTGAAACGATGTATGTTGACATTAGTTGAGAAAACAAGTAGAATATTATATAGTAACTTGTATAGAAGTATAGTGAAGTATATTGAAATTTTGATGAGTTTTTTAAATATGAAAAAAATAACCAATTGTGAATGATATTCAAAAAATATTAAATAAGTGTTGAAAAAATAGTAATTATTAAATTTTGAATTATGAGTAATTGAAAAGAAAGTAAAAACAGACATTAACAGAAATAAAATTCAAATGGTAGAATTATATAAGAATAAAGCTTTATTTTTTTATATCTTGTATGGTTACTTTTTAATAAAATTTGTTTTAATTTTTTTAATCACCTTTCGACTATTTTTATAAATTATTGTAGTTGATACAAAAAAATAGAGTTGAACTATGAACTTTTTTTGTTCTGTTTTTTACATTAATACTGAAAGATAATTATAGATTTATGTAATTTCTTAATACGATACTAAATTCATTTATCTCCTCTATATAATATATTATTATTCCCTGATTAATTGATTACTTTTATCTCAAGACGTTTAAATAACAGTATATTATTAGAGTAATCTATAGTACAGAATTAATTTCAATTCTCTATAACAGCTGGTAATGACAATGTTCTAAAATTATCTTGTATAATATCTTATATGTTGCGTTTGATTTTTGTGCTTTCATCGCAAATTAATGAGAATATACAGTAATGCGTTTACATTTCTTGTCTTTTGTACTTGCACGAAAGTTTAATTAATGTATTGCTTTGTATAAAATGACATTTTTAATTTTCTATTTAAAATTAATGTTTAATTTCGTATGTAATTTCTACACATGAATATTTAGATTTAATAAAAAATGTTTTAATATAATTAAAACTCAGAAAAAAGGTATATTTATTTGAAAAATACATTTATTAATTAAAATGATTACTTTTTCTCTAAAAAAGTTCTTTCATTAATTTTATTTAAAGATGGTTTGTATTGTTACAAGATATTCGTTCATTTTCATATAAATTAGATTCATAAAAATATGTTCATGAGTATTATGTGGAAAATACATTTTTGTAAATTTATATTTATTTATACAATCACACAATAATACAAAATAAATGTTAATATTAACATAATTCGAATCTACAGTTCAATATCACAATTTAAAAATATTTTTATAAATATCATAGAGTAAAAAAATATTTAAAGGTTTATGTTACTCTAAATGGTGTCTTAGAAATTAGTAATAACAAAAATAAATATAGGATTAAATAGAGTAATTGATATATTTAAATAAAAGGAAATGAATAGAGAAGCAAAATATTTTAGATCTTTTCCATATTAATAGCTTACTTTAGAATCATCCGTATGTGTTCTTAAAATGTTTATATACTTTGTCTATTAATAAAATAATGAAGCTTAAAATGTCCCATATGACAAATAGACATACACCTCTACATACGATGATTATGAGACGTTGGAGTACAATAAATGGTCAGAATTTAATTTGTTTAGAAGGAACTGTAATTTTGCAGGATGTTGTTTAATATAGAGATGTCTGTGTTATAAAGTTTATCCATTATACAATATACTTTATTTACATTTAGTAATGATAACATGTATTATTTTATATTTTTATAAGTAATAGATAGTAATTTTTGTATTTTAAATGTTATTATTGATTTAGTAAAAAAACTACTTTATCTATTTAGAATTTAAAAATTTTAGATACTGTCAATCAGTTGAAAAATTAATAAACGTTATTGAGATAAGATACGAAATTATAAAAAAATATAAAATAAATATTAAAAAATAGTGTAATTAGTATGTTTTCTTTTTTTATATTCTAAATCCAAACTAACATATTTATCAACACAGACATCGTTTTTTATTATTGCTTAAAATTAAAAATTCTTATTACAGATAAATATACATATGTATACGTGTAATTGAAGTTCATTATTAAACTCGATAAGTGAAAATACATGTTTAAATTGATGTTATTAAAAGTAAGTGTTAAAGATAACACAGTAAATATGCAGATAAAAATAAATGTTTGTGAGATAAGAAGAAAATTTTAATGTTATCTATTAATTGTAAGAAAATAAGTACTGTTCTGGAATTCAAACTAATTTAATAATAAATACATTTTTTTATGCAAATAATAATAATCAAGGACAGTGTTGATTGAATTGATATCATTTATTTATTAGCTGTTTCAGAAATTTTTTTGTTGAAATTTTTCTTAATAGTTTCAATTACCAGTAGGTATTATATATATATATATATATATATATATATATATATATATATATATATATATGTTGATGAATAGTTTAATTTTTAGAAACTCATGAATTATTTTAAAAAATGCATACATTTAAAATTCTTATCTCCCTTCCGCCTTCTGGTAATGTTTGAATTTCGCAGCTATGTAATTTTTGAAAAAAAAAAAGCTGGAAGGGAGATACTTGATTCCAATATATATATATATATATATATATATATATATATATATATATATATATATATATATATATATATATATAAATTTATGGTAATAAACAACAATGTTGATGAATAGTTTAATTTTTAGAAACTCATGAATTATTTTAAAAAAATGCATACACTTAAAATTCTTCAGTATTTTTTTAGTATTGATGTTAATATTTTATTTAATTTATAACCGTGGATATTTCTATTAAATAATTTTTTGTGTAATGTAATAAAATAATTTCATGTGTGTTAAGGTTTCTATAAATGGAAATAATTTTTGAATTACATATAATATTATTTTGATTAATGTACTGATATGATTTAAAAAAAATCTATAAAAAATATCTATAAATTTAAAAAAATATCTATAAATTGATTCAGCACCTTTCTCTCCCTTTTTCTATACACATGCACATCCACCTATTTATATATATTGGCTTGTATTATTCTATTTTCAAACGCTACTACACAGGCTAACACAACTAGTTACAAATAAATATAAGTTTTGGTAAATAATCACTTGAACATAACCGATTTAAGAAAGTGTTAAAAGTATAACGAATTTATAGCAAAGATAAGTTTAAAGACAATTTTAATTTATTTTTATTTCAAAGAAAAACAATGATTTTTCTATAAAAATAACTATTTAAAACAATGTGATATTTAAGAGGACTACATTAAAAATGAGACTATTTTTTCTGATGATTTTCTTTTCCATTGTCATTATAGAAAGTGTTTAATATTTTTTCTATAGAAACATAAAATGACATAATGTGATTAAAACTTCAATAATAGTATCTTTCAAAGTTTACACTACAATTTTTGTATAAGAATTAAAAAATAAATGAGCTGGTTTATTATTTTTTAGTGATTTATTTCAATTAATATTTAAGTACAATATATTTATTAATATTTTAACAGATGTTCACTTCTTGTTTTTAAGTGAAAAGTTAGGACATGTATCATAACTTGTAACATACAATTTTTAGATCAATATTTTATGCAAATAAAACTATAAATCTAATTTATCTTGGCAGTACCAGAATCACAGTTACGTGTTGTATAAATGAAATGTCATATTTTAACAGAGTTTTATTATCTAGAGAGAAATATAGAACATTTGATTTAAAGTTGCATGAATTTAAAAACGTATGTTTTTTTTTAAAATAATCTCAACTGTGTAAATTTTATATTTTTATTTTTTGTTATTAAAATAATATAGCAGTTATGTATTTGTCAAAATAAATTATATTTTTTATACAACTGAAAGTGGGAATATTAACTATATAAATGCTATAAATATAATTTGAGTTATTAAAATAAATTCTAAGTAAATTATTAATGACGTCAATATGTTGACAAAAATAATTTTAAAGACAATAGATTTTTGTATTATTACCAATATTATTTTACTATTATTATCAATGCAATGTTATTATTATTATTATTTTATTATTAGCTTAAAAATAATATATTTCTGAAAAAAATGAAAATAATTTTTATTTATAAAATATTGCCTCAAATATTGAGTTATTATACTTTTATTATATTTAATGTATTTTGAACAAACATTTTTTAGATTTCACTATGAAAATGGAGTTGAAAATAAATAAATAAATAAATTGTGTATATACTATGTGTGGTTAGAGTGACATGTACACGTTTATTAACAAGTAACAGTTGCCTAAAAAGGAATTTCGTTGAGAATTCTATTAAATAAGTAATCAGTTATTAAATAGTTGATGAGTTTGTTTTATTTAAGAATTTATATAGAGTCAAAATGTTGTTAAATATTTTATATATATATATATATATATATATGTACATACATGAAACCAAATACCAAAAAAAAAATAAGATTGGCTGTGAGTCGGTGATTTCGACCATAGTGTAATAGATGAAAAATGAGTTTTTTTTTTCTTTAAAAATAGATTATTGATCAATTTTTTTATTATTATTTATGATTTTGTTATATATTTATATTTATTTGTTTTTTACATATATGTATATATATATAACTAAATAAATCGTTTCTTTTTTAAGGGTGAATTTAATTGGTGAACACATCGATTACTGCGGATATGGTGTTTGTCCTATGGCAATCGAACAAGATATTTTACTGGCTGTTAGTGTATCTAATGATTCTGTATTAAAGCTTACAAACATTGATAACAAATACAAAGATTACGAATGTGATATTAAAAATTTTAGGTAAGTTTAATTTGATGTTTCAAGTTATTATTTTTTAAAAAATTGAGAGATACAAATTATTTTGTAAATAAAAAAGCCAAAGAAAATTTAATGAAATATTTATTTTATATTACTATATTGTAGTAGTTGAATTCTTGATTTGTTAGAATTTTCAATAATTTAAATTCTATATATAAATATAGAGAAGCATGAAATGATCACATAAAGATAGAAAAATAAAAAATGATTTGAAGAAAATAAATAAGAGATGATGAAATAAAAAATACATATATATATATATATATATATATATATATCCAATACTAATCTAGAAACTTAAATTGTCACAAAATATTCTAATTTCAATAAAATTAATTAATTTTAAATGTAAGGAATAAGTATTTAATTTTTTAATTAGTTTCAAAATAGAAATAATATATTTATATTTGACTATTGATGAATTTAAATTTTTAGTTATTTTTTTTAAGTTTAGATGTATATCGATTGAAAATAAATGACTTGTAATTTAATGTAAAATTCAATCTATTTGCAAGTACTCTTTGGTAAATAATATTTACGTTATCGGAGTGTTGAATTACTGTATGGTTTGTTTACATATTTCAGTGTAGGTGTCGGTTCAGATGGACCACAATGGCATAGTTATTTTCTGTGTGGCGTACAAGGGGTGTTGGAACATGTTCCAAGTTCGACGTTTGCTGTGAAAGGAATGAGAGTTGCTGTCAGTGGAAATATTCCACATAGTTCTGGATTGTCGAGTTCAAGCGCCCTCGTGAGTGCAGCTGCATTAGCTACTACATACGCTTCAAAAGTGAGTATAGTTTCATATTTTTCAGAAAATATATACAATTGTATTTTTTATAGATTTTTTTATTTATTCTAAAAATTATTTTTTTTTATTATTTTTCAGTTGGATCTTTGTAAACAAAAGATTGCAAATTTGAGCGCTGAATGTGAAAGATATATTGGAACACAAGGTGGTGGAATGGATCAAGCGATTGCATTCTTAGCGTCTGAAGGTAAATATAAATATTTTTATTTTATATCTTTTTAATTAATTTAATTTTTAAATAATTTTTGCTTAGTTTTTTAATTTTTAATGCATTTTAAAGTTTTTTTAAAATGATGATATCGTAAAAATAAAGAATTTGATTACATTAAAATATCATTTTTATTTCAATTTTTTTTAATACAATCATTGCTATGTGTGAAAAATGATGATTTTTTTAATAAATATTAATACCGATAAATAGAATTTTATTATGATAGATTGACTATATAAATGACACCTAAAAGTATTTGTAGATTATAAAATATTAACTTTTTATAGTGTCGATTAAAAGTATTATAAAGTGGATATTGATTAGACCATTAGTTTTAAGATAATTTTAAATGATTGATTAATTCAGATTTTTAAACAGATTAACTTTTAATGATGACAGTTCACGTTTGGATTATTACATTTTGGAAATTATTGACATTTACAAAAAAGAGTTTAAATTTAAAATATCATAATCAGTATGGAAAGCATTTTAAATCGTTATTTAGGCATCTATATCATTATTAACCTTTGACGCACATATTTATCCTTATCGTTATTTATTATGTAATAGGATTTATGTATTTTTTATTAATTATTATTGACAATCAAAACGACAGAAAAAAATAATTTTATATTTATTATCTTTTTCAGTTGGTATTGTAGTAGTTTTATTTTTTTTACATTAATTGTATATATATATATATATATACTGAACATAAATATTTTTATGTTAGGTATAAGATACTAGAGATTTATGAAATGATCAAATATTAATTTTGATCCTAATATCCAATATTTTTCTATTACTTTCAAAAAAATAAATCTAATTCTTTTTAATACAATTTTAAATTTTGCTATTTACTTATTTCCTTCATAAGAGTGCTTAAATATGTATACTGTACAATGTATATAATAAGTGATTTGTGTTTTGTACTCCAGAGATTTGTATAAAATTTTGTAATAATTGTAGATGCAAAGCAGTTATGAATTTTATTCTCTTATATTGTAACCATACTCTAAATTTTCCTATCTAATTTAAAATATTATAATTTATTAAAAGTGATACATAAACACAATAAAAAGAAAAAAATAACGTGTTATGTTGTTTTTTTTATAAAGGCAAAGAATATTGTTTTTGTTACAATTATAAAAGAATAATAATTTTATAAATTTCACTAACAAATATTTTTAACACAATACATCATTTTAATGTATTTATTTTTTCTGAGCATAAATTTTAATTATATTGTAATATATCAGCGTAAATGAATTGCTTTTCATAAATTGATAATTAATGAGACATGATTTTTTTCAAACCAGTTTATAATTTATATGAAATTTTTAATAAATACATTTATTGAAAAAAAATTCATCCTTTCATATGATAACGTTACTTGTTAATGTTTTAAAATTTTAATTGTAAAATATTCTTTTGCTTAAATTAACATTTAATTATTTCAAATATAATATAAATGAAATTTAGAACACAGTTCAATTGAATCAGAAAGAAATATATTATTTTCATTTTAAAACTATTGACAGCTAGTCAATAAGCCAGTTGAATGTTACTGAAAATGTGTATATAATGAGAACGTATCAAAAGTAAATATTAATTTTGAATGTAAATTAAGTCTCTTAATTGAATTTGTTAAAGGAGTTGAATTGGTTTTAAGCAAAACATATATATTTCTAATCTATTTTATATAAATTACCTACAAGTATGTAATTAACAGGTATATTTATATGGAATTATATTTTATGGAAGTTTGAACTAAATATAATTTTTTTATTTTAAATTTATTAGAAATGTAAATAAGATAAAAATTGTCTCGTAGTTTATAAAAAGTTAATGTTTTTTTCCAACTAAAGTTAATTTAATTACAGCAATCTTTTTCAACAGAATCTAATTTATTTGCTATTCATGTAGATTTATAGTCATTTTTTTCTTTTTCGATAACAGAGAATATTAAATGTCGAAAATATAATTTGATTTCTTTTATATTTATGAAGTTAGAAATTACATAACTAAATTAATTAATTTTAGATATTTTTTTTTGGAATAGGATATATATATATATATATATATATATATATATATATATATATATATGTAATTACGTACGTACCATAGAATTTTATTTCATTTTCCCTAAGGGCAGTCAAAGTTTATCGTCTTTTAACGGTCTGATTGTATTATCTTGTAAGATGATTCAGGGTTTACTGTTGTAATCTAAAGAAATTGGTAAGCAAGTAAAAAATTGAGTTAGTGATAAATAAGCTTACATAGAAATGAAATAAACGTTTTTTATACAATAATGAAAACATGCATATACAAATCGTATTTGAAATTAAAAAAATGTAAATGAGGTTTAAACTAAGTTTGCAATGATTATTTTATTACTGATTATATTTAATTCGAAGTAGTAAGTTTCATTTAGTAACACAATTTTGTTTTCTAATATAATTAATTTGTAAAACGGCTTAAGGTAAGGTAAAACTTATAAAATTTAATTAAATGCCTCTTAAGGAAAATTAGCTGTTATACTTGGAAATGCGTATAATGATTTAGAGTCAACTTTAATTAAATTAATAAATAGTCGTTGCGTCAATATTTAATAACAGCTAGCAGCAAGCTAACAAATAACACACTCTGATAGTCAGTATTTTAATTTAAGGGTGCGCCAAATTGATCGAGTTTTCACCATTGCGGTCGCGAGATGTTATGCTACCTTCAGGCGCTGTGTTTGTCGTTGCACATAGCCTCGCTCGTCTTAATAAAGCAGCAACAGCAGATTTCAATTGCCGAGTGGTGGAATGTCGTTTGGCATCACAGGTAAATAAAAAATTAAAAAAATTCTTTGAAAATGTGTATACGTTACATTGGATTAAGAAAAGAACGTACTAATTATGTATTTTAAAAATGCGGTTTATATTATTTCTGAATGAAAAGAAATATCAATTTTTGTATAATTTATTTTACGATTTGTCTATAGTAAATTTAAAAAAAAACTGTTAAACATGTAGATATAATTTAAATTTAATATTTTTTTATTTGTATTTAGTTAAACTATTCTATTTAAATCAATAAGTTAATAAAAAATGATTATTTAAAGTAAAATTATTTTTTTTGGTTGATTAATCAATGAGTATAGTTGAAAAATATTTACTTAATATTTATTAAAAATCTTGTAATTAAAGTTAGGTATAAAAATAATTAAATTTTTAATAAATTTTGGATATATATATATGTGTATATACTGTAGACAAAATTTACATATTTTTATTGTTATGAATATAAAGTTCTGAAACATTCCTAAACATAGTCATACTATATTTACGTGTCTGTAAATGAAATTGAAAATTCATGGCAATTATTAAAAACAAGAATCAAATAATTCAGTATAAGAGAAAAATATGAAAATAAAAATAAATGAATATTTATGAAAATTTACTTACACAGTAAAATATTAAATCGTGATATCTTCTTTTTGTTATTTCTGTATAAATACTGTTGAAGTATTGCTTTTAGCAATACATTAAAAAATACTAATAATGCTATTTCATATTTCTGTATTTAATTACGTCGTTAAAGGAAAATAAAAAATATTGTAACTTAGTATCTAATAAAAAATAACATTAAATCACCAAAAGAAAGATTTATGATGTTCTTCAATTATGTTTTTCTTATTCTTTTTGTCTACCTTGTCACGACATTTTCAATTAAGGGTTGTTTGCGGTTTTTTATTGTAATTGTCCAAGGAGAAATAAAAAAAACACTTTTACAGATAAATATCGCTAGCACAGACGTACATCTACATATGTATATGTATATATATATATATATATATATATATATAAATGTTTTTATGTATGTGTGTATGAATATAAAAAAAACTCATATTCTTTTCTATAAAAATACATGATACAATACAATCAACTTTAAAGTTTTTATTCGAAGGCAGTTATTTTTTTACATTTATATATAGGCTGTTTTTTAATCGTGATATAATTTTAAATTGAATCCCTATCGTAAGTTCTATCTAACCTAAAAAACACCTTTATATATACATATGTGTCTATATGTATATATAAAGATATGATAAAGGTGTTTAATATTTCCTAGCATATTTTTTTAAATAACAAAATTGTAATTATAGTTATCAATAAAATATATAACAAATATTTTTAAATCATTTTTGTTACATAACTATAAAAGAATTCGTTATATACCAATCGTATGATTAATATATTAGTTATTTGATTGGGATAATTATTTTATTCGAAATGTACTTGCCTCTCTATCTATATATACACACACACACACACACACACACACACACACACACATAAAAATAAATATATATATATATATATATATATATATATATATATATAGGGTCATTCAAATGTGACTCCTAGATTTGTGTTTTATTAAAAAGAAACAAAAAAAACTATACACATGTTTCATAATTATATACATTTTCACAAATCTAGGCGTCACATTTGAATGATTCTATATAACATTAAAATTCAGATATTAAATGTATATTTTGTTTAGTATGTTTACTGAACAATAATTTCAAAACATTTTTTTATTTCTAGATAATTGCGAAGAAAAACAATTTAAATTGGGAAAAATTAACAAAATTAAGCGATTTACAAACAGCCTTAGGTATCAATTTAGATACAATGGCCAATGTCGTAAAACAATATTTACCGAAAGAAATTTACACTAAGGAGGAAGTATGTCGAGAGTTGGAAGTCACGCAACAGGAACTAGAGAAAACATCTCTTACACCAAATACGAAACACATACAACAGTTCAAGTTGAAACAGCGCGCGTTGCATGTTTTTGAAGGTAAGCGAAAGGAAAATACACATTTTTGTTTATTTAATACGTGAAAAATGCTTTATCGTGTTATATGTTCGTATTTTTTTTCATATATATAATATTGATCTTTCATGTGTTCATTTTACGGCTTTATCCACTTATTTTCGTTTGCGGTATGAAAGGTATTCAGAATATAAAACATGTGCTTTTGTATTTTCAATCTAGTCTTTAATTCAAGTCTGATGCAAAATTAATAAACAGATTATAAAAATGAATTCCATCGTTTTCAGAACGTGATTTTATTGAAAATATAAATTTTATTTTTAATTATATATATATATATATATATATATATATATAATACATTGGTGTATTTGTAAATAAATATAGTATATAAACATTGTTCAACCTACATATTTTCTTGTATTTAATGTATTTCATTTTTCACAAATTACCACGCATATATATAAATCGTTCATTTTATAATACCATTTCTTGTTATAATAAATAACCAGTAAATTTATATTTTGTAATTTGATTTTTATTATTCATATATGAGAAATTAGACAAAAATATTTTTATTGAAATATATTTTTGTGGTTATTTTTGATTTCATTGGTTTTTATTAAATCTATGTAACGATAGTTCACTTGCTTAATTAAGGATTTTTAATAAAACATTGAGAAAACCACTTATATATATATATATATATATATATATATATATATATATATATATATTTCTTGAAAGAATAAATGATGTTTTGTAGAATAAGAATTTTAGTATAATTAAACATTATAATTATAATCGATTTTGCATTATAAATTATTAACACATATTCGTCGGATAATTTTTTGCACCGCCATTTACCAAATGCCAGCATTTTTTGACTATCTGTAGAAATGATATGGTCTATATAAAACTAATGTAACTTGTTAGAAATCATATATTTTTCAGTGAAATCTTGAAAAATGATATAAATCAAATTTATCTTTATATATAATTTTTTTTTGGCTTTCCTTAGTTAAAAAACAATTAAATTCATAAAAAAGTTTAAATGAATTTCTAAAAAACACAAAGTTATTATTCTCTTTATTTATTTTAGGTATATGTTATTATTTGATAAGAAAGGGTAAAAAAAATAACAATAATACAACTAAATTTGTTTAGTTATTCGAACACCCGAGCGCTTAAACTTTGAATAAAATTCTTTTATATCCAATACCGACTTATACAGTTTTACTTTGTTTTTGATTACATTTGCACCGTTATGCGTTGCAACTGAAGCTAAAATCAGTTCTCTCATGGCATTATCTCTGTTTGGTTAAAATTATAATTTAATATAAAGAGAACAAAAATCAATTATTCTCTGTAATATACAAATGACGAATTTTCGTCATTTGGCTGTGGGTGATTCTCTGGAAGATGACGAATTTTTGTCAAGCGGACGAATATGTGTTAAGGTTTATAAAAAAATCGTTGAAAATTTTTGATTATATTTTATTATAAATTTTATATTTTTAAAAATGTCTATTGAAATTAATACGAATGATTTCAAGATTAACAGTAAAAGATTTTTAATTAGATTTCAAATTAAATAAAGATTAGGTATTATATATATAGTCTTGTTTCCGGTAAAATTTTACTTTTTGTCTTCATTCTTTTTAACGTATAATTAAGTTGTTTATATATATATATATATATATATATATATATATATATATATATAGTATGAATTATTTATGAACACCAAAAAATAATTTAGTAGTGTTTTAATTAACATTAATAATTTATAATTTATATTATTTTTGGTTATGATGATATTCGACAGACTGGTTTTTAATTAACCTTTTCACTATTTATACGTTATTGTTATTTCAAAGATTGAACTTTGTATAGGAATTAAAATATTGTTATTTTATCTACTGGAACACGAGTATAATCGAAGCATGATTTAATATTCTACGTACAGAGAGTAATACGAGTATTATTTACATATATTTAGAATAAAGGTGGTAAATGTTATAAGATTTTTCACATTTTTCAATACGAAAGTAATATTTTTAAAATATGACTTACATTTGTTTTCTTTTTCTTTATGAATAAATTTAACAAAAATGTAAAATTCTAGAAATGTAATTTTCCTATGGAATTTATCATAATGCATACGTAATATTTTCCAATATTCTGTTTCAGCAAAATTCATTTTCACATTCTTGCTGTTGACAACTATATATTGAATTTTTTTAGCTCTGTCGTGAATATTGAATATTTTCAGTAGTTATATCATTTGTTGAAGTTTTGTTTCCTTTGTTTGTTTTATTAAATATATTTTTACATTATTTCAGTTTTGAAAGTTTAAATGTAAAGGTGAAATGCTTTCTGGTTTGTAATATTTCATAAATTTTTACAGATTTTATTTGTTTAAAAATAGTAATTATAAAACCATTAGTTTTTATTTGTACTTTTTGAAATAATTGTTTTTTATAAAATTTTAATCGATGATAAAAGTTTATTTTGATTTAGTAATTGTTGGTAGCGTTTAGAAAATTCCACGTTTTTTATTTCAAATATTTTTTTATTTTGCAATAAATATTTGACAAATTGAATTTTCATAAAGTACACTGAAAAATCAGAAAATATTTATTTAACAGTATAATCGAAAGTTTTTTTAATATTTGATACATTTTTTAACACTAAACTATTGGGTAGTGTTCTTAATATCACGATTATAATTTGATTTGTAGTTATTATAATTTATTTTCCATTTCAATAATTTTTTTTTAAACCTATATATATATATATATATATATATATATATATATATATATAATATGATTATAAATATTTATTAATTATTATTTTTTACAATTTCATGGGTTTATTTATTTGTTAGTTTATAAACAATTTTATTTTTAGAAAATTTTTTTGATTACGATTATTCTTTATGTAAGTTATCGAAATTTGGAATTATTTTTCCATGTCTTGTAAATAGAAATATAATTATATATTTTTTATATTAACATATAACATCAGATTGAAATATATCTATTTTTAAAAATGTTCAAACATCATCCAAAATAATATTTAATTAATTAAAACGAAAATATCAGTGTGTTTCACTCAAATGCTAAAATTGTAATCTTGAATTAATACCTAATTAATTTTGTTTCAATTTTTAAGTATAACATTTACTCAAACGTCTTTTCTTAGTACCAAGAAGAATATGTACATAAAAAATATGTTAACGGGGTTTTCTTAAATTTACATATTTAAAAATGTAGTATCGAAAATAAAATAATAATTTCCAGCAACTTGTACAAATTTTATATTCATTTTCCGCATATCTTTATCTAACAATATGCACATTTAACTTAACTGCTATAATAAACTTTATTTTATTTGACATCAAAGAACCCTTTCTTCACTCGTTAAGATTCAAAGCGTCTGTCACAATCACGTTTCATCTCGTTCCATGCTGCACGGTAACCAGTCAGTCAGTTAACTACTTTGTAGACAGACGTGCACGTTAGAGAAATTACGTGCGTGTATTGACTTTTGTCTGGTTTACATCGGTTAAATATTTAACTGTATTTCATGTCGTCAGTTAGTTCATTTAACTTGATTCGAAAGAACAATTTGTAAAGAACAATACTGCTCTATAGTTAAAAAAATCAATTTGAAATTTGTTTATTTTGATACCATTCTATTATATTTCTACGTTACATTTATAAAGTTTTTTTTTTACATTAAATGACTATATAGTTTAAAAATATATTTATGTTTAAAAATTATTTCAGAAATATACTTCGTGATCACAATCTTTAATTATTTTTGAGTAAAATTAATTTCAAATTTTATTAATAAGAAGTAAAAATAGATTTATGCTCCCTTTATGAATATTACAGTATTTTAAAAATATCAACTTTAGAATTAGAATATTTTTGATTTAATTATTTTTTTTCTGGTATTTTAACACAAATGACTTACTCATTTTAACAACATAATCACTTATTGTTTACAGAGTTGTATTATAAAATTATCTTTTGTAGTTTAGATTTCATAATACAGCTCTGTATTGATGATAGAATAGCCATTGAAATGAGCATCAGTGAATAAAATGAACAGTAAGTGATTACTGAATACTTTCATTAAATATTGTAGTGTTGAAATGTACGATTCGTTTGTGCTAAAGTACTATAGTTACTTTGAATATTTTTTAAATGAAGAGTAGTTTTGATAAATAATATATTTATAATATGAATAATTATTATGATATTAATATTTTTTTATTCAATAAAAATATTGTGGAATACTTTTAATTCATTAAAAAACTCTTATGAATTTTTTTTTGCAAAGATTTGATAAAGATACATTTTAATGATAAATGTCTTAAACATAGAAATATCTATTAGAAAAAAATTATTAAATAATATTTTTTTTATAAAATCGTATGGTGACATGATTCGTATTTTTTCTCGAAAAAGAAATTTACACATGTTTCTAAATTAATAGTATTTTTTAAATGGAAATTCATTTAAATTAATTATTTATAATTTATTTCTATAAGAAGCGTCTTAAGCTCTTGAGCTTAACTACAATGTAAACGTGTTTTATAGTAGAGTATGCGATTGAAAAAAAATTACTCTATAAATTCAGAATATCTCCTTACGTATTCTGCCTCTGAAGTAAGATGGATAGAAGCTTTTACAAGTATCTTCGTAACATATGTTACAAATTGCTTGTCGTGGTTAACTGTCGATATCTGATGTTCAAGTGATGTCTATAGTCAAAAACGTCTTTAAATTACATTTTAATGGAGTTTTGTGAAAAGTTGTTTTTTATGATCGATCATTAAATTTTTTTATTAAAAGTTACATATGTATGAGTTAAAAAATTAAAAAATACTAATATGTAAATATGGACTTTTTTTAGTATTATTAAATAAAATACTGTTTAGTGTATTATATAAAATAATATTTAGATACAACATATAATATTATATTTATTAAGTCAGTCAGTACTGTTTATTAAAATATATATTTAATTCATTAATGTGAATTTTTGATTATAATTTGTTATTTTTTATTTTTGTAAAGATTTGCATTTTATATATTTAAAAATATGGTTATCTGTATAGCAAATAATAATTGTTATTAAAATTATTATTTTTATAACTGAAAATATAAATAACCCTTTGGAAAAGGAAAGTTTGCTTCTAGTAAATACATTAATAATACAATAGAATTATTATTAAAAATATTGTTATGATGAAAATTGTTTTATCTCAATTTATTTTTATTTCACATACATACATGTATATATATATATATATATATATATATATATATATATATATATATGTATATGTATGTATATATAGAATAGTAAAATAAAATAAACACACGTCACTGCATTCGCAATAAATTGGAAATTTAATTAAAATATAAAATTATCTGTAATTTTATTTTTATTATTGTAATATTTACAATTTTATTCATTTTTATTAGGAAAATAAATTTCATTATACAATCCATTCATTCATCACAAGTTACTATTTTACCAGTAATTAAATTTGTTTTTTGATGTGGAAAATAATGAATCTCTAGTTAGAAATTCATTATTAAAATAAGTTATGAAATTATTCATATTATCAGTCCTGAAAATAATGTTTTTATGTTCAAGTGAATAATACATTTATGAAAAAACAGTTTTGGTTTTTTATATTCTTTTTATAAATAAAGTGTACAAATTATATAATTTCATATACTAAATAGTTGACAATATTTATTTCATAGTTATATAGTTTCATAGTTTAAAATTATTTTCAGAATTCGAAATTATTGTTGTTTTGATATTTATTAATTTATTTCAATAGAATCTTTCAGTTTATTTTTATTTGAGCTATTCCTAAAATATAATTGTTTATTTTTTTTAAATAACATCAAACTTAAAATAATATAAGAATATCAATATAAGATAGATCTTTAAAACATATTTTTTAATAATACAAAATAATAAAAATAGAAGATCCAAAAAATAAGTTTGTAAATATGCGAGCGTCAGGTGTTGTTTCGATAGAAGTAATTTATTTCACTTCACTTCCATTTATTTACAATCGACATAAAACTATACAATATTGTTTAGCTGTATTCAATTTATTTTACTATAAAAAATTGAATATATGTATATTATAAATTGATATCCACTAGGAAAGTTGCAAATTTATGACTAAATAAGTTGCACGTGTAACTTATATATATATATATATATATATATAGGGAGAGAGAGAGAGAGATAATGAGATATGAATTTATGTAATCCTAATTTACCCATATCACTATATAATAAAATATTCACACTGCTTGGAATTTTATTTAACTCAATGCTTCTAAATAATTTTTAACTCAAATCTATTTTTAATTTTACTATGATTTATAAACTTATATTTTCCCCCAAGATCTTTTCTATAAAAAAAACATTCGTTTGCAGTAAAATCAATTTAGTTTAAAATTTAAACATTTGTCATATGTGGAATATGAAGACCATTTAACTAACGAATTCGTATTTTCAAACAAACATATATATATATATATATATATATATATATATATATATATATACACGTAAAATCAATCAGTCATCTATCCCGCAGAGAATTTGCTAGTAATGTTATTGAGAATTTCTTATGCTTTTGTATCAAATTGTTGTACAAGACAGACGATTTGGAAATTCAATTTTCTCTACTCTTGAGAGATTTAAGACACAGAACAATCTTGTGAAGTATTTTGTAATGTGATATTTTTAACTTTGGTTACATTTAATTTTTTTCTTTTGGTTTCATATTGAATATTATGATCATTTATCAGGCTTATATATACATTTTTCTTGGTTTATTCAGTTCAAAAGCATAGTTTATGAATCAATCTATACATCTATATCTCTTTTTCTTTCTGTTCACCTTTATATATATATATATATATATATATATATATATATATATATATATATATTTAATTCAATCAAAATTAATTGTAAGTGTTGAAACGTAATTTTCAATAAAATATGTATTAAAATTATTGGTTATTGTCTGAATTGAACATAATTTTATAAATTGTTATTAGTGTATTCAATATATATATTGATTCATTTATTCTAAATATTTTAAATAGTTTTTTTATAAAAATTTTTTTAATAAATTTATAAAGATTTTATGTAACATAATTAATTATAGAATATGTTGTTCATTTGCATTTAAAAGTATCATATATTCAAACATATCACAAACTACTAATAATTCTTTTTATTAAAAAAATAAAAACAAATATAAAAAGAGAGATTAATAGAAAAATAAATATTCAGTCGTGTTTTCGTAAAAGAGATCATGTATATCTAATTTGAATATAATGGATATTATCTTCCTGAAAAAAAATGTTTGTTCTGATTAAAATGTTACAAGAATAACGGAAAAAAGAAAAAGGAAACAAACAACGCAATTTGTCATTGGTAAAGTAAATGAACTGTATATTTTGTAGCTAGTGATGTTATAGATTGTTTTATAAAGACGTTTACAAAATACAAATAAAATATAGTTTTAATGAAAATATAAAATAAAGAAAATGTAAAAATAAAAATATATAAAAAAGCACTGAGTATTGTTAACTGTGTTATAACTTCACTATTCTAATGCCAAAGTGGGTAAAATGTGAAAATAAGAATTTTGTAACTATTTTTAATGAACAAGTAGACACATTTATAGTCTGGATATTAAAAAATAAAATAAATTTCTATATTAATCAGGATATTTTTTTCTATAAAAATGAAACATTTGTTACTATTAAGTTAATTTTTTATCATCTTTGTAATTAAAAAATTGGCTAAGAAGTAAATTAACGTTCTTTTGTAAAATATTGATTCAATAATAAATTGTTTTAAATTAGTTGACTTATTGTGCATTGTCACTGTTACAAACTACTTCATACTGGTGAATGTATTTTTTAAATGAAGATGTCAAAATGTGTGTATTTCATTTAAAATATGGTGTTACATATGTATATGCATATACTCGAACATATCACACATATGAAGAAATTTATGTTTGTATATATGTATATCTGTAGCCATGAAAAGATTTGTATGTATGAATATCCTAAATTAGTTTTTTCTTTTTGATATATCAAATACTTTTTTATATGTATATGAGTATATTTGTATTCAGCATATTGGTAATATTCACGAGTTATATGAAAAATATGTAAAATAAAACCCTTCGACAATTTTATAGTTTTGTGTTAGTTGGTTAAAGTTAATATTTTGTATTTATATTTTTGCTTGAAAAAATATCATCTGGTTAATATATAAATATGATTAATTCATAAATAAAGTTTATATTTTCATACATGTTTAATCATTCTAACAAATAACTATTGTCAGCATTAGTGCTTATTAGTAAAAGTAATGATAAAAAATGAAAATAGTAATTTTGATTAAACCACTGATTGATTATTAAATCAATATTCTTTTTTAATAAAATTTCTTTTACGTATGAAAATGTAATCTTAATTATTAATTTACGTTATTTTAGAGCTAATCTGCGATTTTAGACGAAATAATTAATTTTTTGAAAATATTGATTTTTCATCAAATTTTGCATATAGGTCATGATTTTTTTGAGGTCAAAAATTGAAAATTGAAAATTTTATTATAAGCTAATGTTTTTTGATAAAATCAATTATTTTAATATAAAACAGTAATTTTTCAGTTAGAGTAAAACGTTTTATTGGAAATTATGATTTTTATAACTGGAAGTTGATTTTTGATTGGTTTCTGTTTTTAATCAATTTTTAAAAATTCATAAAAAAGTATTTTTATTTATTAAAATGGAATATTTAGATTTAAAATATAGAATAATGATCTAAATTTTAAAAAAATAGTTAGAAAATTATATTCTATCACTGAAAAATATATTTTTAAATTAAGATATTAATTTTTTCTAAAGGTTTGACTGATCGATTCAATTAAGATTTTTTATAAATAAAATTCGTTTCGTGTTCGAAAATACGATTTTAATAATTCATTTCTCTTATTTTGTATCTTATCATTGATTTTAGAGGGAAAAAATCGAATTTTAAAAATGTCGATTTTTCATGAAATTTTCCATACTATAGGTAGTGGTTTTTTTGAGGTCAAAAATTGAAAATTTTAAAATTCATTATAAGTCAATATTTTTTGATATAAATCTATTTTTTTGATCAAAAACAATCATTTTTAATTAAAAGTAATACGTTTTATTGAAAATTAAGATTTTTATAGCCAAAAGTTAATTTTTGAATATTTTCCATTTTTACTCAATTTTTAAAAATTGATTTTTTCCTGTTATTTATTAAAATGCAATATTTAGATTTAAAATGTTGAATAATAATTTGAGTAAATATTTTTAGTTAGAAAATTACACATTTTCACTGAAAAATATATTTCTAAAATGGAGATATCGATTTTTTTTAAGAATTGATTATTCAGCTAAATTATTTTTTTTATAAATAAAATCCGTTTCGTGATCAAAAATGCGATTTTAATCATTCATTTTATTTATTTTGTATCTCATCATTGATTTTGGAAGGAAAAAAACGAATTTTAAAAATATCGATTTTTCATCAAATTTTGCATACTATAGGTCGTGATTTTTTTAAGGTCAAAAATTAAAATTTTTAAAATTTACTATAAGTTAATATTTTTTGATTTAAATCTATTATTTTGATAAAAAATAATCATTTTATATTAAAAGTTACATTCATTATTAGAAAATATGATTTTTATAATCGAAAGTTGATTTTTTACAATTTCTTATGTTTACTCGATTTTCAAAAATTCAAAAAAAAAAATTATAGTTAACAAAATAAAACAATTGTAATTTAAAATATGTAATTTTGTTCTAAATAATTAATATCAATTAGAAAATTAAATATTTACTGTACAAAAAGCTCTTTTGAAATCTAAAGAGAGATTTATGACTAAATCATTGACTGTTTGAGTGAATTAGAGTTTTCTCTAAATAAAATAGATTTTGTATACGAAAATGTGCACCTAATTATTGATTCTTTTTGTTATATTCGACCTTTGTAAATAAATTGTTTAGAAAATGTATTGTCTTTATTTGATTAACTACTGTAATATTTTTTAGAATGAATATTTTATAAACTTAATTGTTTCGAATTATATATGATACTTTTAAGACAAACTTACTTTCTTTATACATACTTGATTTCATTTTTTAGAACAAATATTTTTTAACAGAATCGTCGTTCTTCTTTATACTTTCGATAGAAAATAGAGTATGTATACAAATTGTAGTCATGTTAATCCCCAGTGTCAACAAACAAAGTCAATATTCTATTTGTATTTTTGAATGAGAAAACTTTTACGCGTTCCGAACTTGATAAGAGAATGTATGTATATAGTTATATACCTATACATACATGCTTATAAATATATTTACATATACATATATATATATATATATATATATATATATATATATATATGCATAAATATACACAAAAATTGGAAACCAAAAATATTGAACATTCAAATAAAATTATAGATTTTCAATAGGTTTTCATTTTGACTTCATGTTAAAAAATACATTTTTATTATTTGTGAATTAAGAATTGTGTTATATAATTATATTTTCATTAAGTTGTGTTATTTTTCATTTATTAATAATTTATTGTTTGATGATGTTTCTAGTTTCTGATTTATATTCATGTTTCTTTCGTGTTGTTGAGATTATATTTGATTTTATAATGTTATATTTTCTTTAATGAAAACACATTTTTTAAGTATTATTTCTATCTAAAAATATGTGAACATAAAAAGTTTTATTTATATTTAAAATTACATGAAAGAAAATATAAGTAATTGTATATAAATTGTAAAAACTGTGTAAGAGTATAAAAATTTAATGAAGATATAAACAAAATTTTACTTGGGTTTAATTTAAGAATATTAATCATATTTTATGGATAGAAAAAGTAATATTCTAGTCATTTTTTATACTGCTTCTTATTTTTGATACACGTTTTTATATTACGATAGTTATTACTGGTTATATAAAAATATGAGAATTTTTAAATATATTTACGTAGTCTTCTTAAATATTTTTCTTTTTTTGTGATCTTTTTATGAACACGTAATAATTGGGAAAATAGTTATAGAATACAATTTTAAATTAAAAAAATATTTTTGAATATACAAACGTATAATATATAATTAATTTAGAGTATACATATTTAGGGTGATCTAAATAAGACTGAAGGATATTAACAGTTATACACACACACATACTTATATTCATATATATATATATATATATATATATATATATATATATATATATATGTTGTAAGAAAGAAAGAGTTCAGAATGTATAATGAAGTTAATGAAATCTTATTGTATATTAAAAAAATGTTTTTAATTTTTTTATGATAATTTATTTAAATTTAATTCAGTTGTTGCCTTCATACTTGTCACAGTTTATAAATTTTTAAATATACAGAACAGTGTAAAAACTTTTTTATTGTATTGGATATTTCAGTATACGCATTTCCTTCTCTTTGTAAATCAATAATGGTTTTCCGTTACAATAATGTACTTTCTTTATATTTACATTCAACACAAGACATTTGTATTTATTTTACTGTACATTTTTCAAGTTGAAATTGTACATATATAAAAGTATTGCTTTTATATATATATATATATATATATATATATATATATATATATATATATATATAATATATATATATATATATATATATATATATATATATAATACATATTTGATGAATAGATCAATTTGATTGTTAAAATATTTATAAAAATATAATTTTATATCGAATTTGATTAATTAAATTCGATTTATATATGATGATGCAATTTGTTCAGACTGCAGCACATAACACATCTTGGAGATATTTTACTTTTGTAATCTGAGAATGACAGAGTCATCACTGAAGTGTACGTAAGTAAATAAAATCGAAAAGCAAATAATTATTTCTATTTCAATCAAAGTATATAGTGTACAAAAAGTAATTTATTTGCAAATGAAATTTAATTGAATTCTTGTGCGAAATATTAATTTTAATCAGGCTATATTTAACATTATTTTGATTTTTTATATTTTAATATATAAAATTATAATTATATATAAACTTTTATTATTTAGAAACGTATAATATAAAATGATAACCTTTTTATTTATATATCTTATACTTATTATCGATGTAATTTCTTAGAAACACAATACGTATTCATTTGTATGAATAAAATATACAAGAAAGTATATGATGACTGCTTATGTACTATCTATGATGAAAACGATAAACATTTAGGAAATAAAACAATATTATGAACATCTTCAATGATATTGTATTGCTTGTATTGTGTGTTATGTTGCATTTTAATGACAACACAGCTGGAAACTGGTGAAAAATATACTTGGTTTGATTTATTTTATTACGTTTTGTCGGATAAAGAGATACTCTTTAATACGTTATTGTATTTTTTGTTTTCATTATGTATTTTTATTTCTTTTGTAGATTGAAAGTTTTAGAAAAATGTTTAGTACAATTTTTTTTATATATTTTTATAAAAAGAATCAACATTTATTTCAAACCCTTTCTTTATTAATTATTAATGTAGATCATTACAAAATTATTCAGTCATTTTTAATTTATTTGTTTTTAAAATATTTAATATTTTTAAATAATTATTTTCATAAATTTATATTTTTCAAAAATTTATATTGTTTCATTATTTCATCGATTCAGTTACAAAATATTCAAGACAATTTTTAAGTACAGAAATTTAATATAAATGATTTAGTGTATATTCGTTTCATAAATAATTTTAAAAATTAAAAGACTTTAAAAATCAGAATTTATACAGATATATTTTGTCAATATCTTATTTATTTATAATCAACTAGACATGGAATGTTCATTAAAAAGTTCATCAAAAGTATAACATTTCTTCTTTAATTAAATTTTTTTGATGTGTTGTACATTACTGTATCTATGTCAATCCATTCATGACTGTAGTTTATTGAAAAAGTTAAAATGTTCTCTCAAACAGCTGTGTCTTTGATGAAACGTAGATCGTGTATATTGACAAGAAGTTATTTGCAACCATCAGTTTGGGTTCAATCTTCTTCAGTTGATAGTGAAAAACTTATTGGCGTCTTTGATAATTTAATCAGATTCAATTTTCATGTTCAGTTCATCAGTTTTGATCAATAATTGTAGAGATATTTTATTTATTTATTTTTTACAATTTTAATTTATATTACAAGTATTTCTTAGTTTAAATAATATGTGATTAAAATTTAATTCGAATAAAAAAAATATTGTATTGTAGTTTTATTTATATAAAAGTAAAGTTAATTTTATAAGCTATATATATATATATATATATATATATATATATATATATATATATATTATATTTTACGTGAAATGAAAAGAAAAATAAATCTTTATTATCTGTACAGAATATAAAATGAACAAGAAAATGTAATTACCCAGAAGAATATTATGTAATGATATATATATATATATATATATATATATATATATATATATATATATATATATATATATGTATACATAAAATCAATATAGTATAATAAATAAAATTTTATTTGTAATTCTACAGACTCAGTTAGGAGCTAATCTTATAAATAATTCTATATAAATATATTTGTAAGAAGAGATTGAAGTAACTGCGGTTAAATATTGAATTTTTTACATGTTGGAAATATTGTATTTTACGATTTTACTTTTTTAATTATCCTAATTTGTTTATATATATATATATATATATATATATATATATAATGAGTTTGAAAGTTTTATTTGAATTTGATATTATCGGAAAATTTGTAATACTTTTAAAGTGTAAATTTTTTATATCGTGCAAATGACTTGAAATTTTACACGTTCTGACAATAATGGTAACTCAAATAGCTTTTCTAAAAAAAATCCTTATACGATTTGAAGATATTTTTGTGAAATTTTACGTATCTCTAAGTTTTCGATTCGTGAATTCTTATTTACATATGAGTATTGTTTTTTCAAAGGTAAATTGGCCCAAAGGATTTTCAGTTTACATACGAAATAACATTTCCGATACATGAGCTTGGATTTAGAATGTTCAAACCATCAAACGAAATATGTATATTATTTTACATTTGATCTTTTCATAAATATTTTCAGGTATTTTTATTATAACATATAATTTTTTTATTTGTACACAATATTATTTTCTTATGTAGATAATTATTTTTTTCTAAACTTACTATAACGAAAGGTTTAAATCATATAGATATTTAGAAAACATTTTTATTTCATTGAAATTACTTTTTTAAAATTTTAGTTCTCTATAATGTTTTATTGAAATTCAATATCATCATCTAAAAAAAGAACATGACTATATAAAAGCTACTAACATAAAGGATCACCAATAAAGAACAGAATTTTCTAAAACTTACCACTATTGGATTCTAATTTAGTGGAAAAACATTTTGTGGCCAAATAAAAGTAAATAGTTTGTAACGATAGAAGAAGTAATACTGAACATCTTTCTTTGACAGAATTTAATGCGATATGTACAACTCGAACTTTGAAACTGGTAGTGACAGAGTTTGAGGTTGTATGTTGTACTTTAACAACGAGTTAGTTCATAAAGTTGGTCTCAATGGTACAGTTAGTATTGAAAGATATTACAGAATAAAGGTTGTAATTTAGAAAATTCTTGAAAATAATGATTGGAAATATTTGTTAAAAACAGAAATGGTTTGTTGAAAAATTAATGAGCGTGAAAAAAATGGTTATTGCAGGAAAAAGATATAAAACGTATTTTAAATTCATGATAGGGCAAAAAATATGTATATGGAATGTTTTTTACGATTACTAGTTAATAATTTAAGAGTTCAAGAAAAGATTTGAACTTGAAAGACATTTTATTATATTTTATAGTCGTGTATTTTATTGGATTAAATAAAACTCTTATTGATTTTATTTTGAGAAAATAGTACGTGGATTGAAATAAACATGAAAAGAATATATATATTAAATAAATAAACATGTATTTACTGATGTGTTTTTTAATAATAAATAAGATTTTATTTAAATGTATTTTCTTACATTTAAAATAATATTAAAAATTACGTCTGTTATTTATAAAATTGTTATTAATAAATGTTACTCTGGGGACAGAATTGTATTGTAAAATAAATAGAATTCCTTTCAGATATTCTCAGTGACTGCTGTAATGCTTTTTAAGGTCTATATTTTAGACAACTTGTGTAATATTTGTACAATTTAACAGAATTATGGTTTTAGTGAAAACATTAAGAGACACAAGAAGAGAAAATTAATATTTTTCGTAAAATATTTAGATGTACTATACGCCTACGAAGAATAAAGACATTTCAAGTAATTCACTTAGAATGTTTGTTGAAGCTCACGTGAATGTTACTTTTTGAGGGAAGATATGCGAGTTATACATTACATAACAAAAGTTGTATTTTATACTTATGTATATATATATATATATATATATATATATATATATAAATATGTGTATATGCATATATATATATATATATATATATATATATAATTTTGCATATAAAGCTGGAAAGATGAATTAAATTCTTTCCAAAATTTACTGTGTTGATATTTTAATCTCAAGAATGTATATAATTATATTAAATTCTTAGTATTAACATATTTCAGTTTATGAACTATTTATATAGAATGATTCAAATGAGACTAGAGTATAGTAAAGAATAGCAAATGACAATAAGCAAGTAAATGTATGTCTAAACCCTTTAGTCCCATTTAGGCCACTATATATATATATATATATATTGTTTATATAAATATTATAATTTTTTTAATAGGAGTAACTTTATTAAATTTTGACATTTTTTTAGTTAGATTTATAAAACTTTTAATTATGAAAATATGCTATTGTTTTTTCTATTATGAATTCATAACTTTTTGAAACATTAGTAAAAAAATAATAGTGTTTAAATGACATTCTATTTTAACTCAACATATAATTTAAAAAAACTCGTAAAATCTCCTGTGGTTACATTTGTTCATGTGAATGCAATAGCAGTCGAAATTAAATGCCATTGATGTGCAAAATGCCAACTGCCATTTACACCATCCTACTTTACCTACACAATGTTAAAGTAAAACAAGCTTTACTACTCTATTATACCACACCTTGTATGTATAATTAAAAAATGTGCATAATTTCATTAACGTGTTCAGTGAAGCATTAAAAATAATCAATTTTTTATATCATACATTTCTTTTCACTTAAACAAAGTAAAACTAAAAAAATACCTTTTAATTAAATAATTTTAAAAATTTAAATGCCATGTCAATTTTTATTTAAAAATACTTCGTAAATGAGCTTCTGAATGTTATATTTATTATTTTGATGATTGAAAATAACAATAGCCCTTTAAAATATATTTAATTACAATATTATATTTTTCTGAATGTTTGTTATCATTCGGAATATTTTTCTTTTTATGAGTTTCACTTGAAAATAGGAAACAATTTTATGCAATTGAATGCGTTGAATTTATAAAGTATACGAGTATTTTATTAAATATTCTTTTATTGTTGTGAAAAATTGACGTGTATTGTTGTCATATGAAAAATATATATTAATCTAAAAATTAAGTCGTAATTTTTATTTTGATACAAAATTATTATAAAAAATTTTCATGTAAAATATGAGAGTAATTATGCGATTTGTGTAGATAAATCCATCAATGAATTAAAATTTAAAAAGCTGATTGTACTGAACACTTTTTGATATTTGTAACATAAATATTTTAAAATGTTTTATTTATTCGATTTAATAAAATATGAAACATAATTTTTAATTCGGTAAATTTGTAAGAACAATTCTTCCCTAAGAACCTCAATGTACTATATATATGTTTTTTAAAAAATAAATGTTTGACGTCAGAGGTCTTTATTTACTTAGCGATAATGCAAACATTTGTTTCTCTCAGCTAGATAATTAATATTAATTGACATTCATTTGTGTTTCTTGGTGGTCGTAGTACAGAAAGATCGTGAAATACACCCAAACCATCAATTACATAAATGTACTTGTGAAAGTTAATGAAAAAGCTTTTTAACTCATTTGAATGGACGTAAAAGTACGAATTATTTTAGAAAGTTCATACTTTCATTCATAGAAGTCCTTATATACAATTATATATATATGTGAAGATAAATGATGAAAGAGAAAAATAATTTTCAATTTTACGTATTATATTTTTAGAATATTAAAGAAAAAATAAATATAATTAATATTAATTTAAATAATCGTTGCCGAACAATGAATTTTTACTACGTATTTTAATTGATTTATATTTTTAAAATAATAATTAAGATTTTTAAATACATATATCATCAGCCTTTTTATACCCTCTGTTGGATGAAGGCCTCTCACACAACTTCTCAATTTTAGCTACTCAATATGTTTTAACAACGATGAATTTTCTCAGATTTCATACTTACCTTTCCATATTAGGTGAGATAGAAACATGATATTGTATATTAGTATACCAATTATATATATATATATATATATATATAAAAGATATAGTAGAGAACATAAAAAATGAATTGATAAACATTGAATATTTAAATCTTCGAATATGAAAATTTAGTTTCATAAAAATATGTTAAATGTGCGTTAATATGGTAACATGAAGATTTATTTTTCATTAAAATTTCAATATTAATCCCTTGTGGTTAATTATGTTTGCATATTACGTATCGCTAGATCTGAATTAATTTCACAGTCATGTAACTCTTTAGTATTAAAATCAACAACCATAAAAATGCTCTATTTTGTGATCTATTTAGGTAATGTTCAAAGAGCAAATTTTATTAACAATTGTATAAATGTAACAAAAATGAAAAGGTATAATGAAAAATATATTTCATTTGTCATCCAGTCAGACAAATATAAATTATTTGTTGATATTTTTTTTTATAATCTAGGATATATAGAATGTAAAATAGCGTAGTAATATCATTTATATTTTTTTTCAAAGAAGGTTTTTAAAATCACAAACAATTTTTTATTCATCAGTTTTCAATTTACTAATTAATTATTGTTTTTTCAGTGAAAATTATTTATTTTATGTACAATTTTCTATTTAATTTATTTTCTATATTTTTACTGTTTTCTACGTTATATATATATATATATATATATATATATATATATATATATATATATATATATATATATGTATAAATTGTTGAGGATATCTCAATGTTAATCATATAATTTATTATTTTAATATTCAATCTTATTTTCAGAATAATTTTAATTTGTTCACTCTATGTGAATATTTTAGATTCTATAATATTTACAACGTATATAGAATCGAAATATATTCTATTTTATAAAATATCCAAACAATTTTAAGAAGTGTCCAAAAATTTTCTTCAGAATTAAAAACGTCAAAAAATTTTTCGACAATTGTACAAAATGTCCAAAAAATTTTAGACACTTTTACAAATTATCAAAAAGATTTCAAGAAATATCCAAAAAAATTCTATAGAATAAAGAATGATTTTTGTAACAACTTTTCATATTTTATATATTTTTTTTAATTATAGTTTTTTATACTTTTATGCAAGTTTTACTTTGTTGTATTATATGCATTTTATGGAATTTTCTTATATTTGAAAATTGTTTTATTGAAACAAATAAAGGAATAAAATAATAAACAATATTAATTGATTTAAAAAAATATGTGGTATGTTTATGTTATTTGAAGAAAAATTATCTTACAGAAATTCAATATTATACTTTTATTGTTTAATGAAATATATTTTATAATTAAAATGTTTGAAAAGTTTGAGTATTATTTTATGTGATTGTGATTCATATGTCAATTGAATTCTGTACATTTATTTTGTAAAATACTACACGTGTTTTTATCATTCAATAGATCATTATTGTTCTTATAAACAATAGAAATGACCTGTCAAGTACAATTATAATGTATATATGATTGACGGATGAAAAACTATTATTCGTTTGTAATTCAATTCTAAATAAATCAATTTTTAATTTTTTTTTTGGCAAAGTAATATAAATATGTACATTATTTGAGATAACATTTTAGGATTTAAATTTTCAATGATAGAGAATTTATTTTTAAATCAATTGGTTTTTTTTTTAAATAACTGATATTTTTAATAATCTTTAATTTTTTGTTTGTAAAATATTACAGTTTTTAATTTCATTTATCTAACTTTTTGTAAAAAAGACATGAATTACTTTATGATAAAATCATCCTACATTCTTAGATTTAAAAACTATAATTTACATGAAGTAATTTTAATGAGATTTTTGTATAATATCGGCGTTGTATAATTTATTTTGCACAGTTTAAAATATAAGCTCCTTTTTAATATAATATTTTAGAAAATAATAAGATTTTTAAAGTGTTAAGTTTCACAGTTAAAAAGTATAATTATTTTCAAAAGAATATCAGTTTTACTTCATTATACAACAATTTAGTAATACACACACAATATATGTATATATATATATATATATATATATATATATATATATATATATATATATATGTATAAGCTTCAAATTTATTATGAAGAAATTAATTATACTCTCTTTATTAAGACATACATTAAGACTAATGTCGGATTAAAATTAATTTTCTTACTGTTTCATTTTTCCAGATTTATCGTGTTCTCAAATTTTTTTAAAATAATATTAGTAGATCGTATTATAGAGTATTGGTTTTATATGATAGAAAATATAATGTAATTTATTTTTTTTATGATTATAGTGTATAAAAATATTTCATATGGTTACTGTATTGAAAATTTTATATTTTTAATTTTAATGTTGAAAATGCATGTAAAATAAGACTATTATTTCCATTCGTTTATCAGTAGTCGCATAATATTATACAATTCTGGAATTAAAATTCGTACTGTAAAATTTTTTTTATATAAGTTGATTATGATGAAGTTAAAAAATATAAAAAATATTTTATTAAATACAAATTAACAAAATGAATAAATAAACAAAAATTAATGATTTTTCATCAGACGTAAAAAAATTGAAAAAGATGATATCAAATTAAAAAATTCAATACTTTTATTAAAAATATAACATTTTTTTAAACACACCAAATTACATGCTGAAAATAATTATATCCTCGAAAATACATCATTATTTTAAATGAAATCTGATTCCGGTTTTATTTGTTTGTAGAGGCTCTTCGTGTACAACGATTTTACGCAACGTGTCAAACACTCATCGATGGGAATGAGAACGATACAGGTGATTCTTTGAAGAGTGAGACGACATTAAAAAAGCTTGGCGAATTGATGAACATGAGCCATGACAGTTTACGTGATTTGTACGAATGCAGTCATACGAAGTTGGATCGATTGGTAGATTTGTCAAGAGATGTTGCTTACGGAGCAAGACTTACAGGAGCTGGGTGAGTATAATCTTGAAAATAATGATTTGTAAGCAGAAAGTGATGCTTTTTTAATTCTTTTCACCGTTATTGTGGTAACCTATGTTATATCAATATATTTATATATAAATTTACACAGTTGACATTTTTTATAAAATATATATACTTGATATGAGCTTAGAATTATTAATAATAGAATAATGGATCTAATAATGTATTAAGTTGCATTTTGAATTAAATTCCTTTTCAAATAGGTTAAAATGAAAAAGATAGATTTTCGTTCTTGATATCTAATTTTGTAATTTTGTTTCTGTATGATAACATTTGTTTCTATTTATATTTAAAATCACCATTTTTCTTTATTTAATTATATATTTAATTTATTATAATATAAATATTTATAATGCTTGTACAATATTTTGATTTGAAACTATTTTGTTGTTTTCTTCTTTTTCAAATCTAGGAACAAAAAAATTAATCTATATTTTATATTCAATTTTTGTGAGGTACTTGAATAATTTATATTTATAATATTTTATATTTCATTTTTGTAAAAATTTAGTTATGATTTTCGTAATTTTTTTTTATTAAATCAATTAACAGAGTAATATATTTTTATTTATCTACTCAAAAATTATTTTTTTCCCCAAAAAATTTTGAATCGTTATAAAATATTTAATTTCCACTTTATAAAATATATTACTACATTTGTTTGTAATAGATTCAGATTTTTTAGAGAATAATAAAAATTACAAGAAAATAAGATATATAATTGATTTTATTTATCTTTGCAAGATAATTTTGTCTAAGTATTTTTTATTTATTTATAGGACACACACACACACACACATATATATATATATATATATATATATATATATATATATAACTTAATTTTGATTTTAGAAAGAAGTTTTTAATTTTGTGTTTTTTCATTTCTTTATACTTTAAGAAATCAAGAATTCTTTTAAAATCAAAATGACATTTTCATATATATATACATAAAACACATCAAGAAACGTAAATATTACATTTGCATACTCTTTCAGATGGGGTGGATGTACAGTAGCACTTGTGAAACCGGAAAATGTTGATAAATATATAAAAATGGTTCAAAATTCATTTTATAAGGAAATGGGTGTAGAAGATGGGTACGAAAATTTATTATTTGCAACTGCTCCAAATTCAGGAGCTTGTATATATACCTGTTAATTGTATTAATATAAAATATTGTTTTTATTATGATACAATTATATTTTTTATATAATTGTATCAAATATTTTTCAGATTTTTTTTTTGATTTATTTTTAAAAATAACATAATTTCAAAGGGCCAGTATTAAATCATGTAATAAAATGATTTTTATTATTGAAATAATGTATTCTTTAATTTTTTTTGAATGTAAAATTTAATCATTTTAATTGAATTAAGATTTATTGTTATGTGTATTGCAATGTAATTAAAATACTTGTAAATATTTATGTCTATTTAATTGTTTTGAATAATTACATATGTATATTGATTATTATCGATTTTATATTACTTTATTTACACTAAATACTTATACATATTTTTGTTTTCTAAATTGTATGTTATAATTATTTTCTCTTTATTATATTAACCCATTCACACTTCTATGCATGTATATATATAAATATTAGGTTGTCAAATATCTCCCTTCCGCCTTTTTGTCTTTTGAATATAAAAAAGCGGAAGGGATATATATATATATATATATATATATATATATATATATATATATATATAACAAATAAATTGTCAAGATATGTCTTATATTTAAATTTTCATTCATAGATGTAAAATGAACAAAAATAATTTTATTTGTTTCTATTAATTATAAATTAATTAAATTTTGAAAGAAGAAAGAACTTGAAAAGTCAGTGTACATTTTATTAATAGTTGATTTGTCCTCAATAATTAAATATATCTTTTAGGAAAAATAATAAACATTATATAATATAAAATGAATTGTAAAATAATAATGTCAATGTAATGGAAAAGAAAAAATATTCAGTGTTTTTTTAATGAAATCCTGGAAATATTATAGCCATATAATATTTTTTATTTGTTTTAAATCTAAATTTATTTATGTATTGGTGAAATTCCTTTGGGAGATATATATATATATATATATATATATATATATATATATATATATATTTACATAACCGACTGGATAACATAATGGCTTACATCACCGCGTGTCATGCGGAAGATTGCGTTCAATTCCCAGTCGAAGAGTCCCTAATTTTTGATGGTTGAGCATGAGGTTGACAACCTCATCCTGTAAAAAAACAACTGTCGAACATTTTTGACAAGAAAAGGCTCTATTGAGCTGGCATTGTCAAAGAAGCCTGGGACTAGAATAGTCTTTGGAGCTGATGATGATATATATATATATATATATATATATATATATATATATATATATATATATATATATATGACATTTAACAAAATAAGTTTGATTAATATATTTCAAAAATATAATAATAATATTATAATTTTTTATTACTATTTATTCCATGGTATTACATTTTTTACAAGGATATTTTTTATTTTATTTTTAGATCAAAAATATGATCTAACTTTGGATATTAAGACATCAAATGTTTTCAAGAATTTTTGTAAATCTGTATAAAATTAAAGTCTATTACAATTGATTAAGTCATGTGTATATAATTGGCTGCGATTATTAAGATTTGTTGAAATCTACACGAGTAGATCAGATGTGTGCCTTTTAGATGAAAGTAAGTAAAAACATGTCATTTGATTTTTATAAGATTTTGAGTTCGGTCGTGCGAAATATTTTATGTTGTGTCTTATTCGGAGAAAAAGATGAAATAAATATCATAAATATCGAATCAATATTTTATACATTTATATATATATATATATATATATATATATACTCGTATATATTGTGAATTTTAGAAAAAAAATGTTATTGAAATAATTTTATTCAGTATAAGTTATCATTAATAAATTGTTATGAGCAAAATCTTACATTTATGTACGTAATTTGTAGTAAAACATGTACGTGTGCTAACAACAAAATTAATATATCCAAACTTAGCATCTATGTGTACCATTATGTAAATTTATAGAACAATTCAGTTGCGTGACTTAGTTTACGTAGTGTCCCGTCTGTTTGGACAATTTAGACTGATAGCTGACGACATTTAGAGGGTATGTGTATGTAATGCATTAGTAGTTGACGTTTTAAAGGCATTAAAGTGTGATGAATTTTACTCTGTGGAAATACGTAGATAGAAAAACTGTAAATATAAATATCATTTAAACAATTATGAAAACAAGTCTAAATATTTTTTAAAAACGATATTGATTATATTTCAATATCTAATGTAAAATCGGTTTAAAAAAAACTTATTGTAAATAGTTCCATTTCTGTCATCAGTTCTGTTCCATATAATAACGTACTGCTTCAATAAACCTCAATGTTAAATATCCCTCATTGGTTTTTATGTTGGCATATATTCTGTACTTTTATAGTAATCGCGTACATGAATATAGTAGAAGGTGTCATTTAGCAAGGAAAAGGTGTTAAATGACAAGAATAAGCGATAGAAAAATGTAGAATGTGGTTTTGAGCAAAACACGTGAAAATGGAAAAATGTTAGTTTAGAAACAGATATATGTTTATTTAAATTTTGTTAAATATTTTGAAAATGTGACATGAAAATTAAATCAAAATTAAAATATAATATTTAAAAAAGATATGTTATTTAATAAGTCGAATTAATTATCAAAATTGTCTTTTCATACAAAAAAAATAATTATTTTTAAAAATATAACATTTAAAAAAATATTGTATTTTCATTTAAAATTAGTTATTTGCTATATAATAAGACGAATTAATGATTAAAATTATATTTTAAAATAAGGAATATATTTTATTTGGAGGAAACCTAAATTAACCTACTAGTCAATGCTTTAGTCAAAAAATAATTTCAACTTTTTTTTAAATAAGGGTTATTTATGAATATTTCTCATTTTTTTAATTGAAATTATTTACTTGAAATATGAATATAGATTAATGAACAAAATTATTTAATATATATATATATAAATTGACTTTTGAATTTTAAAAGATGATAAAAAATAATCAAAAATTGATTTCCTACAATAAAAAATATTTTATAATAAAGAATTTTATTTTTACTGGTTAGTTATTATTCTCTAACCCGACTGGGTAGTAGAGTGTCTTGCAACACCGCTTGTTATGCAGGAGATTGCGTTCGATTCCTAGTTGAACAGTCCCTCATTTTCGAGTGTTGAATATGGGTTGACAACCTTATCTTGTGAAAAAAAATCAACTATCGTAAAGCTTTGACACGAAAAGCAGGCTTTATTGAGCTGGAATTTGTCAAAGAGGTCAGAAACTGGAAAAGTTTGTGGAGCCAATAATGATAAATTATTATTTTCTACTAAGTTAATCGATTTCTAGTAAAAAACATATTTTGACGATTTTACAAAATTACAATTTCTGACTTTCAAAAAACAACGATTTCATATAAAAAATTTCACGAAGAAACTATTTTTTTCGTCGATAAACAAATAACGATTAAAATTGCATTTTTAATTGCAAAACAAGTTATTATGTTATTAAAATATTAATTTTTTTATTAACAAACAGAATAAAAGATATACTTCCATTCATTAGATTTTTTAATCATATTAATGCCTCTATGTGGATATTATGTAATACAATTTTTTTGGTTATTATGATTTAAAATTATATTAAAAAAAACTTTGACCAAAATTGAAATTAATTTTAATAACATAATTAGGAATTAAAAGTAGTGTTTTAAAGGAATTGAATAAACAATTATAGAAAAAAGAAGTATGTTCTTTATACGAGTATATTGTTTAAAAAAATTTGTATATTTATCGTTTCGTCGATTAAAAGGTTTATTCTTACATAAAGTGTTAAATAATTAATGTATTTCACATATTTTCTTCAGAAGTAAATTTATTTTTATATTTACACAGAATGTTTTTTGGGCCATTTATATATATATATATATATATAATTCGATCGTATTTTATTTGTTATCACATTGAAGTGCTGACCAATGTAGCGTATGTTAAAATCCGATCTTATGCCAAATGTCGTATTTCACCGAGGAATATATATATTTTTAAAGAAATAAATCTCAACCGAAAATCCCTAGTTTTCGAAGAGATTACGGGTTGTGCACAGCACTAACAACTTCGTAAGTAGAGAAAAATAATCGCTTCTATGAAGTTTAAAAATGGCGAAGGTTAATGTTTTAGTGTTAACAGATATTGAAAAATAGTTATACGTATACTTGAGCAAATTTTTATGTATTTATATTTTTTATATATTTAAAAATCAAATTTATTAACAAATTTAATTGTATTTAGAATTGCTATTTTTGTATTTATGAACATGAAACTGTGCATTTAATATTTGTTAATCTATTTTTTTTAAAAAATAGTAAATTATAATTTTTTATGAATATTTTCAAACCTTAATTTTTTTATAAAAAAAATATCTAAATATTAAATTAATATATAAACGATTAATAATTCTTTAGCATATTACAAGTTAATTGAAAAAAACAAAGAATTCAAATAAACTTGTATAACTACTTTCAAAGAAAGTAAAGTTTGTATTGATTTTTGATTACTGCTGACAAACAATCAACTTGTGAGAAAGTCTGCACTAAAAAGCACTTCAGAACTTTAGATTACTATTATAAATCATGTTCAGTGTTTTCAGTATCTAGAAAGAATTTTCTTTGAAGTTAACAACCACCACATTTATCAAATAAAATATTTTCATAAAAAATTATAAGTACAAAAATTCAACATGTTTTTTTTAAAATTTATTTTCGAAGTATATAATGCGTATTAGAATTCCTTATTGCGTTATTCGTTATTGCGCTTGCATATGGACAATTCACTCAAGTATAAGATTACATGCATTAAGTGCTTTATCGGCACAAATTATCTTCGAGTAGGTACTAAAAACCAATTTCGAACTGTTCACAGAGAATCGTGCTCATGTTTATTCAAATCAGCTTTGAAATACATATACTTGAGAGTAAATTGAAATAAATAAGTGGAGTTAATTATAAATTTAAATAATTATTCCCTAGAGTTAGATCTAAAATAAATATATTATATCAACTAGTCGATGTTCCTATTTTTTTAAAAAAATGCAAATTTATAAAATGTTAAATTTTTACTTCAACGAAAATTTCATTTTAAAATTTTTATGTTACAAAAAATATTCTCATAGTTGAACGAAAAATAAGTGAAATTTTACATACTTGTTTAATGTCAAAAAATATGTGATGACACTAAATTTATAAAAATATTTTTACAGATAAATAATAAAAAAAGTTAGTTTTCAAAAATATTTTTAATAGAAGAATCAAAGTAAAAACGTAGTAATGCAGAGATACTTGTAATTATAACTTGAAAATAAAAAAAATGTAAAATATGTATATAAAGATAGATAGATAACAAAAAAATTGTTGATTAATGAAAATATAACTTTTTCTATAAAATATTTTTTTTAAATAAATCAATTTGAAATAAATTTAAAATCACTGTCAATTTTAATCATTGATTTGAAATCTTATTTTATTTCTTTTTTTCTTTTTGTTCATTCTTTATCCTTTCAGCACAATTTTTGATGAAAAAAAGAAATATGTAATACGTTTTATATAATCTTTTATCCAATTTTTAAAAAATCGTTTTATTTATATTTGCATAAATTAAGAGACTGATTATATTAAAATACATTTTTCAAAGTCTATTCTAATCAAAATTTGTTACATATTAATAACAAAAAATATTTTAATTCTATCAAATTGATATAATGATCAACGTTAACGTAATTGGAATAATTATATGGAAACATTATAATCTAAAATTTATTGTAATTAATATTGAATAACATTAAATAATTATTTTCAAGTTAAAAATAATATATATATTTTTTAAACAAATTTAACATTAATTCTATATTGACAATATTATAACTAATATCGTATCAAATTACACTTATTAACTACATTGCGTACTTTTGTATTATATTGACCATTTTAAATCATAAATAAAAAAATAATAATTAAATAAACTAATAAATAAAAATAAATAATAATTATGGATTATTCATAAATAAATTTCCAATTTCAACAATAATAAATATTTGGTTACATGTTTTTTTATTTTATATAAATTATAAAAATATTTACTACCATTTATATTTTTAAAAATATTTATTTTTCACAATTATCTACATTAACACAAAATTTTAAGTTAAACATAAATTTATAAACAGATTAAAATGTTTAATCGATTCGATTTTTACAAAGTAGATCGTTTTACAAAACGATTAAATTTATTATCGATTTTTGTAAAGAAAACATTTATTTGATTTTTATGTATATTTTTAAAGTAAATATTTATTTTTAAAAATTGAATAGAATTTAGTGTTAGAATTTTTTTTAATCTAAGGATAAAATGTTTTTTTTGCTACGATAATTTTACACTCACATTTCTAAATTGCGTTTCTATATTTTTTATTAGTGTGATTAATACACCAAGAGTTAATATTTTTCATGAAATCCATTAACAAATTAAAAGTTACATTATACTAATGTGTTTACACACACTCACACACACACACACACACATATATATATATATATATATATATATATATATACATATATAAACATTCAATCTTAGACATTTCACTACAATGAAAATAATTTATTACATTTAATATTACTGATATTGAAATAAACGCTAGTATTTCATATTGAAAATATTACTATTGTAATTTTCGAACGATATATAAAGTAGCGTGTACTTTTTTAAAATGATCACGATCTCAAAATTACATTTTATTAAAATATTCAATAACTTTTATTCACTACTTACTCTATGCATTTCAGTAAAAATTCTGTTATTCTTAGAGTATATGGATTTAAAATGTTTAAAAAGAAATTTATTATTTATTACTATTAAATTTTAGTTCAATTTTTGTATGCGTTCATTTTTAATCATTGAATAAATACAGATTTTTTTAAAAAAATTATATATTTTGTTTAATATGTAATTTTTTATTTTTAATAAAACATAAGATTTAATTAATATCGTAAAGCCAGTATCATATAAAAAATATATAACAAAGAAATGTACATAACCATACACAACCATACGTGTGAATGTATATTTTTTAATTTTCATTTTATTTTAAAATAAGATATATTAATTTTTCGAAAAAATATTTGTATAAGTGTTTGGTACATTCAAATATATATACATTAACTTCAAACAAGTCAGAACGATTGATGTCATCATTAACTTGATGTATGTGTGAAAAGAAAAAAACACTCGTTCGAATGAGAGTAGAACAAATGATGTGAATCTTCTGATATTTATATGGATTCAGACACAAAAAATAGTGTGAACATTATGTTGAAGCAGTAGAGATCATGTTGAAAAGAGAGATTTTGAACGGACTCTCCCTTTCTTTTAACGGATGAGCTTTATCCTTTATACCTTTTTTTATCAAACTTGTATGTATATATATATATCGTCAAATTTTTTTAACGATCTTTCACTTTTACTTTATACGAAAATTCGTATAATTATGAAATAAATCTGTTCGATTAATCAAATATCAAATATATGTTAAAGTACTGAAAAGTAATGAATTATTTATTCTATATATTCTAAGAGTTTGTTTTAGGAATTACTATTTTTAAACATTTATATTTATACTTGAAAAAGATAAAATATGAATTATATTATTAAAATATTAAATTAAATATTAAATTTTCTATTAAATATTCTATTAAAGTTTTTATTAAATATTAAATTTCGTTTAAACTTCTTTAATAATTGTAAAGTACTAAAAGGTTTTTTATGTGAGTCTACTGATTTAATTCTGAAAATATTTTATAATTATCTGATCATTTTCATTCAAAAATATAAATGCTTCATATCAAGGCAAAATATTTTTAAATATATTTTTCTTAAACTTTTTAATTATTTAAATTTCATATTTATCAATTATTAAAAAAAATATGAAATGTCAATAATTTTCTAACTAAATTATCATTATAACTTAAATCAGTCTAGATCTACATGACTTAGTTTAATTAATAAAAAAATTCATTAAAAAATCTTTATTTTTTTATATTTTTTTGTACGTACGAGTATATTTTACGATATTTGCAACATATTTATTATAATTTTCCAATATTCAATAAAATTAGAAAAATACCAAAATATTATCTTAATTGTTTATTGCCAAAATAGAAAATAAAAATTTTATTGGAAAAGTAATAACCCTGTGTATTTCAAATACTAATACTCATAAAATAAATGTAAGGTGTTGTACTTTATCAGCTATCACTGTTAAAAAAATTCTTTTGGATTACGTTACTAAAAAATAAATACATATTGATAATACAATTTATTAATCTTATTTTACCAAGTAAATATTAAAAATATTGATTTTTATTTCATATTTTTCATTTATAGAAAACCTTTGAAGTCATTTTGACGATTTATACATTATTCGACATTTTTTCAGAATTATGGTTTATAAAAGAAAGTGATGAATACCTATATGATTAAGAAGAGTAATATTTTTAATTATTATTTTCATATAAATTTATATTTATTATCATTCATTATTATGTTATTGGTAAAAATTTAAAACAGATGCGTAGAAATTAATGTGATTTAAATTTATTGTCTAGAATTAGAAATTAATAAATAAGACTAATTTTAATTTTAATATATTCAAGATGAAAATTGAAAAAACATTTTAAATATATCAATAATATATAATAATTTTATTGAAATAAAATTATTTTTACTGAAAAAAATAATATCAATTTAATATTTATACATAATTCGTAATATATATTTTAATATTATATTATTCATGGCAATTTAAAAGTCATATAATTTAAATAAAATATGTAAACATTTTTCTTTCTTATTTTTGTTACGAAAATATATTTATATATATATTTATATATATATATATATATATATATATATATATATATATATATATATATATATATATATATATATATATAAAGCCTACATCACCTAATTGTTGGGCGAAAGTCTCATCGAATATCATTAGGTCCTCTTAAATGTTTTCTCAAGATTCTTCTACAGTTTCCTGTTAGCAGCTAATCTTATTCACCCCTCGCCTCCATAATACTTGACAATATCATCCCTCCATCATTGAATATATATATATATATATATATATATATATATATATAGAGAGAGAGAGAGAGAGAGAGAGAGAGAGAGAGGTGATAAAAGCTAAGTACTAATATAATTTATCTATAAATAAATCTTCAATATTAAAATTATATAAGAAAAATTAAAAAAATCAAATTTTTAAAAAATAACATTTTATCAAATTGTTGCAAACTATTAATTATAGTGTAAAAATACTTTCAGCTCACTATAATTATAGAAATATGGTTGAAGCATGTAAGCTTAACATAAGATACCTTAATAACTCAATTAACAATTCTTAAAAAGTTATTACCTTAATAACTCAATTAACAATTCTTAAAATCAGTTATTACAAGATGATTGATGCATATATATATATATATATATATATATATATATATATATATAAATAATTATTTTATTATTTTTAATATCGGATAATTTTTAAAAATGCATTTGATATACAACGTACTCTAACGTTTATCAAATTCAAAATATGCTTGACTGATGTGCTCCCCAGAGATTAAAGTTTTAAAGTTCATGCTTTTTCTGGTATGATAACTAATATGATTGTCAATGTTGTGATCCATCATACTCTCTTTGTTATGCTAGACTTGTACGTTGGCTTTACAAGCTTATTGAACTGATCTTAACTTTACTGGACTAGTTCACTGAACAACTTAAGAGTCAACTTTTAGCTTCATATCGATATTGATTGACAACGAAACAAGTTGAATATGATCAAGTCTAATGATGTGTAGAATACATTTGTTTAGTTTAAATAATATGTATGTATATATATATATATATATATATAATATTTTTAATAACATTTAGTTAATGAATTAAGCAATAACACCATTTGATTTTATTAGAATGTTTGAAAATTATTAAAAAATTAAAATGTTTAATAATTTATTAAACAAATATTTTCAGTATCATAACTAACAACACGAAATAAATATAAACTAATTAATTTATTGTTTATAAACCTATATATTGATTCTAACAGAACGATGTAATATTGTTAGTCTGTTGTCTTTAATTACTAATTTAATTTTCGTTAAAGAAAACAATTATCTCTTACAGAATTAAGTAACTGAGATAAGATGTGGGAAAGGACATGTGATGTTTGGAAAAACCTTAATGGAGTAAAAATAAAAAAACATATTTGAAAGTTTTTTTATATGCATTAGAAAGTGCACTCTACCAAAAATAGTTATGTAAATATTAAATAAATATAATTGTTTATGTGAGTATAAAAATGCTGCAATGATTTTTTTCATATTAACGAATTTTTCTTGTATTTTATACATATACTTATACATGATGGTCCAAATGAGACTGAAAGATGTGATTTTAACCTAGGTTCACACGTTCTGACTTATTTGAGCTGTTATATATATATATATATATATATATATATATATATATATGTGTGTGTGTGTGTGTGTGTGTGTGTGTGTTACTGTGTGTACTTATATGTACATAAAGTAAAATTAAAAGAAAATAATCTAAAATAAATAAGTTTAGTGAAAAAACATAAAATAATTCCAGTGAATATCGTAATATAAAAATCGATAAATAATTCATTAAATATTTATATTTTATGTATATATGTATGACTATATTAATAAGAAAAATATTTCTTATACGATTTAATTAAATGAATTTTGATTCATTGTAAATATTAATAGTATTTTGCAAACGTATTTCTTTTTCATTATTCTACTGATCACTTTTTATATAATCATATTATTTAAATAATCTACTTTCTATTTTTTTGTATTATATTATTAAGAAGTTGAAATAATTAAATCTGATATAAAATACTATTATTTTTTTTCTTTCCGTACTCATTGAAATTTTTCATCATTTTCTTATTTTGTCAATTTGATTTTTATCAAAGATCATTTTTTCAATAAAGTGATATTCTTTTTATTTTTACTTTTTGAATTTAAATTTAATTCACTTTACATTTACCTTTGAAGTTAAAAGCATATTTTTCTTAAATGATATATATGTGTTTTAGTTTAAATATTTTCAAAGTAGAGAATTTTTGCTCTTTTAAAGCTCTGCTGTAGATGTGTCTTTTATTTATATGTCTGTGAATAAAATGTGTAAGCTATTTCTCCGTATGTAAAAATTTAAAAGGTATCGATTTATTGTTTTCTCTATTGCAAATGTCTGATAGCATGTGCTTTATTTTTTAATTCTTTATTAAAATATTAAGAGATATTTTATTAAAAAATAACAATGTATGTATATTTTTTGCTAAAAACTAAAAATATTGAATTTTAAATTATTTTTATATATTTCATAATAACAAAAATATAACAATCTTTTGAAACATTTTTTTTCAAATTATTATTATTAAAAAAAATGAATATTTTTAATAACTAAATTATCCCAGGAATCAATTTTTTGATCATTTTTATATTACTAATATTAACACTGAATATTAAATAGTTTTACAAATATTGCAATTCAAGATATTCAATATTAAAAAGTCACTTATCTTAAGTAAATTGCGTTACATTTTACAGACTACATTATATACTTTTTATGATCTATATTTATTTTTGTAATAAAATAGCGAGCGCACGACTTGTGTCAATGCCAAATATGTTCTGTTAAATGTATTCACATTTGATGTTAATATTTTTATCGATTTCCAAGAAAATATTTGAAGATATATTTATTAAGTGCACAATAATAGGTGTAAAAAGGAGGATAAAATTTGGATTTCGACATGTTAATAATTGCATCGTAACAATTTTTTTGTAATGTATTATATATATATATATATATATATATATATATATATATATATATATACTTTAAATTATTATAAAGTATTTTATTTCAGATTGGTTAAACCTGAAATGAATGAAAATTGTGTTATCAGCTGTATTTTTTACACCTGTATTTGATTTTTCGATAAAATATAAATTTATTTATAGAAAAAATATTTTTATATTTATTTTTAATTGTAATGTATGATATTGATTCGATCAATAGATACGAAATTACAAACTAAAATACTATTGTTAAGTTACTAAATATAAAACTTTTCATGTAATCTTCGAAGATTAATTGCGTAGAGTGTGCTTTACAAATACGATAAGTGATTGGTGAAGTGATCTGTAAAATGATTGGTGTAGTGTATTTAGTTTAGTTGTTAACAGTAATCTATGTTGCGGTATTTAATGTTGTGTAGAGGGTTGTAACGGAACTTAATCTACTGTATATATTATAGAAAGTTTCAAAGTAATATCAAATTTCTCTTCCGTTCACCTGTTTAGACTCATTTAAACTTTTAATCGATTTAAATGTCTAGTATTTAATGCTCAAAATTAAAATAGGAATCTTGATATTAATTTCCAGAAAATGGTAGTTAATTTCAAAACAGATTGTATGTCCTTCAGAACTAATATAACTAATTAATGTTCATTTTTAATACCTGTATCTTTTTTAAAAACTTTATAAAAGTATAACAATTTGTATTTACAAAATATAAATAAATATTTTTATGCAAAATAAAATTGAAGGAAAAAATTAAAAATCACATGTATTATCGTAACTTAAACTTCACAGGAAGTAATTTATAAGATGTGGCATGGGATAATATGACGTCAAAATGTAAACTAATACTTTTGAGCCGAAAAGCTTAAAGTGTTAAGACTGTGGTCCCCGGGGTGATAACGAATGGGCGTCGGTTTCGCTAACTCGCATATGTGACGCAAAACCGTTTTAAGTTTACAGATTTGAAATTTTCAAATGGCCAAAAATCCAAAATTTCAAAGTCCGTTTGCGAGCTAATAAGCGTCAGCGGCCTTTTCTAATGCTTATACACGTACCTACGGACCATAAACAATACGAATATAACAAAAAATTACAAAAAAATTTTCGAAATTTTTTTGAAATTTCAATGAAACTTTTTTTCAATAAAGTCATCAAAATGTACACGGACAAGCGTATGACTAAAACTCGTAGATGAACAAATTCTTCAGAATAAAGCAAGTAACAAAATGAAGAAATGTAGTAGGAAGAGAAGCGGCAAATACACGGGATAAAAATTTAAGTAGAAAATGATCAATGTTTCAAATAAATTAAATTTTTACAATTATTTCATATTAACACATCGTAAGCGGACAACGCGTCTCGATGATGTCTTTCATGCTGTAGTAATAGTATGCGAAAGACGTCGACGACATTGTCCGTATACAATGTGTTAAATAAAGATTAATATTCATTTTCAAATTAAAACTTTTATAAAAATTATGTTATGAAAATTTATTCGTTTTCGTTTGGAATTTCTTCGATTTTCCATTGCTTCCTTCGGTGGTGACTGAGTAGGTATAAACGATACAATTAGTTTTTGATAAGTAAATTTTGCGCAATAGACTTTATTAATTTTTAATACTATTCAATTACTATTGTATAATATATAATATACAATTAGATCAATGTTTTAAAAATAAACAATTAAAGGAAATATTCACAAATAATTAAATACTAATTAAATACTTTAATATAACTGCAATAAATAGCATCTATTTAGATACTATTTATAGAAAATTAATAATTTTATAACACCACATAAAATTCAATAAATCTTCAAAATGACACCTGAGAACAAAGAATTCATAATTATTGTGAGAATTTATTACAAATAAAACAACAGATAATCTCAAAATTGTTATAGGTTTCGATAATTTTTTTTTAATTAATATCACGTGTTTTTAATAGTATTTCTTTTATTTGATAAATAGATTAATCAAAATAATGTTACAAAATACTACATACTACTGTATATATTGGTATACGTGTCAATTCCCTCAATTTCGTGTTGTTTGCTAAATTTTAAATACCGCGTGGATTTAGTTGACTCTTATTTTTATGATTATTGAGATTAATATTATGATGACGTTTTAAAAATTAATATACTTATCAAAAATATCAATTATATCGCACTGAATAACACTCTTATTTAAACACAATAAACAACAACTGATTGTATATAAAAATTACTAAGAATAATAATGACATCATTTAAATAGTAAACATACGTGCTGCCTGCATTAAAACAGTTTTGTTATCTAATCACATGTTAAAAGAGTGTGTATGCGTGATGGGCTTTTTCTCACTCTATCTACTACTTTTTCTCACTCTATCGTCTAAGCATGTATGCAAATTCAAATCAAGCACTAAAATTCGTACTCACGTTCCGTCTCTATTTCCGTCATAAGTCTCTATTTCCGCGTCAGTAAATTTTTTACTCGTACGCGACTAAAGAAGTTTCACTTCAAAAAAATTTCGAAATTTTCCCGAAATTTACATAACACCCCCCCTGAAGTTTTGCGTTTTTTTCCAAAAAATATTTTTCGAAATCAATAAATCTAATAGTGGATTTCTATAGAGTAGTGCCGGGGTGATAACGAATGGGCGTCGGTTTCGCTCTAACATATTAGCGACGCAAAACCGTTTTAAAGTTTAACAGATTTGAAATTTAAATATTAAAAATCAAAATTTTCAAAGTCCGTTTGCGAGCTTAATAAGCGTCGGCGCCCTTTTCTAATGCTTATACACGTACCTACGGACCATAAACAATACGAATATAACAAAATTAGAAAAAAATTTCGAAAAATTTTCCAGAAATTTACATAACACCCCCAGTTTTTGCGTTTTTTTCCAAAAAATATTTTTCGAAATCAATAAATCTAATAGTTAATTTTCTATTGAGTAGTGCCGGGGTGATAACGAATGGGCGTCGGTTTCGCTAACTCGCATATTGACATAAAACCGTTTTTAAATTTTACAGATTTGAAATTTTTCAAATGGCAAAAATCAAAATTTCAAAGTCCGTTTGCGAGCTTAATAAGCGTCGGCGCCCTTTTCTAATGCTTATACACGTACCTACGGACCATAAACAATACGAATATAACCAAAAATTAGAAAAAAATTTCGAATTTCCTAAATTTACAGCAACACATTTATTACAAGTTTTGTTTTCCAAAAATATTTTCAGAAATCAATAAATCAATAATTATTTCTATGAGAGTGCCAGTGATAACGAATGGGCGTCGGTTTCGCTCTAACTCGCATATTAGCGACGCAAAAGTTTAAAGTTTTACAGATTTGAAATTTTTATTAAAAATCAAAATTTCAAAGTCCGTGCGAAATAATAACGTCGGCGCCCTTTAAATGTGCTTATACATACCTGGACCATAAACAATACGATATAACAAAAATGAAAAAAATTTCGAAATTTTCCCGAAATTTATATAACACCCCCCCCTTTGAAGTTTTGCGTTTCCAAAATATTTTTCCGAAATCAATAAATCTAATAGTGGATTTCTATAGAGTAGTGCCGGGGTGAATGAGCGTCGGTTTCGCTCTAACTCGCATATTAGCGACGCAAAACCGTTAAAGTTTTACAGATTTGAAATTTTTCAAATGGCCAAAATCCAAAATTTCAAAGTCCGTTTGCGCTTAATAAGCGTCGGCGCCCTTTCTAATGCTTATACACGTACCTACGGACCATAAACAATACGAATATAACAAAAATTAAAAAAATTTAAATTTTCCCAAATAAAACACCCTTTGAAGGGTTTTTTCCAAAAAATATTTTTCGAAATCAATAAATCTAATAGTGGATTTCTATAGAGTAGTGCCGGGGTGATAACGAATGGGCGTCGGTTTCGCTCTAACTCGCATATTAGCGACGCAAAACCGTTTTAAAGTTTTACAGATTTGAAATTTTTCAAATGGCCAAAAATCCAAAATTTCAAAGTCCGTTTGCGAGCTTAATAAGCGTCGGCGCCCTTTTCTAATGCTTACACGTACCTACGGACCATAAACAATACGAATATAACAAAAATTAGAAAAAAATTTCGAAATTTTCGAAATTTATAACCCTTTGAAGTTTTGCGTTTTTTTCCAAAAATATTTTCGAAATCAATAAATCTAATAGTGGATTTCTATAGAGTGCCGGGGTGATAACGAATGGGCGTCGGTTTCGCTCTAACTCGCATATTAGCGACGCAAAACCGTTTTAAAGTTTTACAGATTTGAAATTTTTCAAATGGCCAAAAATCCAAAATTTCAAGTCCGTTTGAGAGCTTAATAAGCGTCGGCGCTTTTCTAATGCTTATACACGTACCTACGGACCATAAACAATACGAATATAACAAAAAATTAGAAAAAATTTCGAAATTTTCCCGAATTTACATAACACCCCCCTTTGAAGTTTTGCGTTTTTAAAAAATATTTTCAAAATCAATAAATCTAATAGTGGATTTCTATAGAAGTAGTGCCGGGAATGATAACGAATGGGCGTCGGTTTCGCTCACTCGCATATTAGCGACGCAAAACCGTTTAAAGTTTTACGATTTAAATAAATGGCCAAAAATCAAAATTTCAAAGTCCGTTTGCGAGCTTAATAAGCGTCGGCGCCCTTTTCTAATGCTTATACACGTACCGACCATAAACAATACGAATATAACAAAATTAGAAAAAAAAATTTCGAAATTTTCCCATACATAACACCCCCTCCTTTGAAGTTTTTGCGTTTTTTAAATATATTTTCGAAATCAATAAATCTAATAGTGGATTTCTATAGAGTAGTGCCGGGGTGATAACGAATGGGCGTCGGTTTCGCTCTAACTCGCATATTAGCGACGCAAAACCGTTTTAAAGTTTTACAGATTTGAAATTTGGCCAAAAATCCAAAATTTCAAAGTCCGTTTGCGAGCTTAATAAGCGTCGGCGCCCTTTTCTAATGCTTATACACGTACCTACGGACCATAAACAATACGAATATAACAAAAATTAGAAAAAAAAATCAATTTTCCCGAAATTTACATTTTATAAGTTTGCGTTTCCAAAAAAAATATTTTCGAAATCAATAAATCAATAGTGTTTCTATAGAGTAGTGCCGGGGTGATAACGAATGGGCGTCGGTTTCGCTCTAACTCGCATAATAGCGACGCAAAACCGTTTTAAGTTTTACAGATTTGAAATTTTCAAATGGCCAAAAATCCAAAATTTCAAAGTCCGTTTGCAAGCTTAATAAGCGTCGGCGCCCTTTCTAATGCTTATACACGTACCTACGGACCATAAACAATACGAATATAACAAAAATTAGAAAAAAAAATTTTCAAGAATTTACAATACACCCCCCTTTGAAGTTTTTGCGTTTTTCCAAAAAATATTTTTCGAAATCAATAAATCTAATAGTGGATTTCTATAGAGTAGTGCCGGGGTGATAACGAATGGGCGTCGGTTTCGCTCTAACTCGCATATTAGCGACGCAAAACCGTTTAAAGTTTTACAGATTTGAAATTTTCAAATGGCCAAAAATCAAAAATTTCAAAGTCCGTTGCGAGCTTAATAAGCGTCGGCGCCCTTTTCTAATATACACGTACCTACGGACCATAAACAATACGAATATAACAAAAATTAGAAAAAAATTTCGAAATTTTCCCAAATTTATAACACCCCCTTACGAAGTTTTGCGTTTTTCCAAAAATATTTTTCGTCAATAAATCTAATTGGTTTCTATAGAGTAGTGCCGGGGTGATAACGAATGGGCGTCGGTTTCGCTCTAACTCGCATATTAGCGACGCAAAACCGTTTTAAAGTTTTACAGATTTGAAATTTTTCAAATGGCCAAAACCAAAATTTCAAAGTCCGTTTGCGAGCTTAATAAGCGTCGGCGCCCTTTTCTAATGCTTATACACGTACCTACGGACCATAAACAATACGAATATAACAAAAAATTAGAAAAAAATTTTCGGAAACAAAACATAACACCCCCTTTGAAGTTTTTGCGTTTTTCAAAATATTTTTCGAAATCAATAAATCTAATAGTGGATTTCTATAGAGTAGTGCCGGGGTGATAACGAATGGGCGTCGGTTTCGCTCTAACTCGCATATTAGCGACGCAAAACCGTTTTAAGTTTTACAGATTTGAAATTTTCAAATGGCCAAAAATCAAAAATTTCAAAGTCCGTTTGCGAGCTTAATAAGCGTCGGCGCCCTTTTCTAATGCTTATACACGTACCTACGGACCATAAACAATACGAATATAACAAAATTAGAAAAAAAGAAATTTTTCCGAAATTTACATAACACCTTTGAAGTTGCGTTTTCCAAAAATATTTTCGAAATCAATAAATCTAATAGTGGATTTCTATAGAGTAGTGCCGGGGTGATAACGAATGGGCGTCGGTTTCGCTCTAACTCGCATATTAGCGACGCAAAACCGTTTTAAAGTTTTACAGATTTGAAATTTTCAAATGGCCAAAAATCCAAAATTTCAAAGTCCGTTTGCGAGCTTAATAAGCGTCGGCGCCCTTTTCTAATGCTTATACGTACCTACGGACCATAAACAATACGAATATAACAAAATTAGAAAAAAAAAAAAATTTTCGAAATTTTCCCGAAATTTACAACACTTTGAAGTTTTGCGTTTTTTCCAAAAAATATTTTCCGAAATCAATAAATCTAATAGTTTTCTATAGAGTAGTGCCGGGGTGATAACGAATGGGCGTCGGTTTCGCTCTAACTCGCATATTAGCGACGCAAAACCGTTTTAAAGTTTTACAGATTTGAAATTTTTCAAATGGCAAAAATCCAAAATTTCAAAGTCCGTTTGCGAGCTTAATAAGCGTCGGCGCCCTTTTCTAATGCTTATACACGTACCTACGGACCATAAACAATACGAATATAACAAAAAATTAGAAAAAAATTTCGAAATTTTCCGAAATTTACATAACACCCCCCTTTGAAGTTTTGCGTTTTTTTTTTTTTCGAAATCAATAAATCTAATAGTGGATTTCTAGAGTAGTGCCGGGGTGATAACGAATGGGCGTCGGTTTCGCTCTAACTCGCATATTAGCGACGCAAACCGTTTTAAGTTTTACAGATTTGAAATTTTTCAAATGGCCAAAAATCAAAAATTTCAAAGTCCGTTTGCGAGCTTAATAAGCGTCGGCGCCCTTTTCTAATGCTTATACACGTACCTACGGACCATAAACAATACGAATATAACAAAAAATTAGAAAAAAAATTCAAAATTTTCCCGAAATTTACATAACACCCCCCCCTTTGAAGTTTTTGCGTTTTTTTCCAAAATATTTTTCGAAATCAATAAATCTAATAGTGGATTTCTATAGAGTAGTGCCGGGGTGATAATGAATGGGCGTCGTTCTAACTCGCATATTAGCGACGCAAAACCGTTTTAAAGTTTTACAGATTTGAAATTTTCAAATGGCCAAATCAAAATTTCAAAGTCCGTTTGCGAGCTTAATAAGCGTCGGCGCCCTTTTCTAATGCTTATACACGTACCTACGGACCATAAACAATACGAATATAACAAAAAAATTAGAAAAAAATTTTCAATTTTCCCATTTACATAACCCCCCCCCTTTGAAGTTTTGCGTTTTAAAAATATTTTTCGAAATCAATAAATCTAATTGGATTTCTATAGAGTAGTGCCGGGGTGATAACGAATGGGCGTCGGTTTCGCTCTAACTCGCATATTAGCGACGCAAAACCGTTTTAAAGTTTTACAGATTTGAAATTTTCAAATGGCCAAAAATCCAAAATTTCAAAGTCCGTTTGCGAGCTTAATAAGCGTCGGCGCCCTTTTCTAATGCTTATACACGTACCTACGGACCATAAACAATACGAATATAACAAAAATTAGAAAAAAATCGAAATTTTCCCGAAATTTATCACCCCCCGAAGTTTTTGCGTTTTTTTCCAAAAATATTTTCGAAATCAATAAATCTAATAGTGGATTTCTATAGAGTAGTGCCGGGGTGATAACGAATGGGCGTCGGTTTCGCTCTAACTCGCATAAACGCGTTTTAAAGTTTTACAGATTTGAAATTTTTCAAATGGCCAAAATCCAAAATTTCAAAGTCCGTTTGCGAGCTTAATAAGCGTCGGCGCCCTTTTCTAATGCTTATACACGTACCTACGGACCATAAACAATACGAATATAACAAAAATTAGAAAAAAATTTCGAAATTTTCCCGAAATTTACATTTACCCCAAGTTTTGCGTTTTTTTCCAAAAAATATTTTTTCGAAATCAATAAATCTAATAGTGGATTTCTATAGAGTAGTGCCGGGGTGATAACGAATGGGCGTCGGTTTCGCTCTAACTCGCATATTAGCGACGCAAAACCGTTTTAAAGTTTTACAGATTTGAAATTTTTCAAATGGCCAAAAATCCAAAATTTCAAAGTCCGTTTGCGAGCTTAATAAGCGTCGGCGCCCTTTTCTAATGCTTATACACGTACCTACGGACCATAAACAATACGAATATAACAAAAATTAGAAAAAAAAATTTCGAAATTTTTCCGAAACCCCCCCTTTTGAAGTTTTTGCGTTTTTTCCAAAAAATATTTTTCGAAATCAATAAATCTAATAATTGGATTTCTATAGGTAGTGCCGGGGTGATAACGAATGGGGGGTTTCGCTCTAACTATATTAGCGACGCAAAACCGTTTTAAAGTTTACAGATTTGAAATTTTTCAAATGGCCAAAAATCCAAAATTTCAAAGTCCGTTTGCGATAATAAGCGTCGGCGCCCTTTTCTAATGCTTATACACGTACCTACGGACCATAAACAATACGAATATAACAAAAATTAGAAAAAAATTTAAATTTTAATTATATTTCTACCCCAGTTTTTTTTTTCCAAAAAATATATTTTCGAAATCAATAAATCTAATAGTGGATTTCTATAGAGTAGTGCCGGGGTGATAACGAATGGGCGTCGGTTTCGCTCTAACTCGCATATTAGCGACGCAAAACCGTTTTAAAGTTTTACAGATTTGAAATTTTTCAAATGGCCAAAAATTCAAAGTCCGTTTGCGAGCTTAATAAGCGTCGGCGCCCTTTTCTAATGCTTATACACGTACCTACGGACCATAAACAATACGAATATAACAAAAAATAGAAAAAAATTTCGAAATTTTCCCGAAAATTTACATAACACCCCCCTTTGAAGTTTTTGTTTTTTTCCAAAATATTTTTTCGAAATCAATAAATCTAATAGTGGATTTCTATAGAGTAGTGCCGGGGTGATAACGAATGGGCGTCGGTTTCGCTCTAACTCGCATATTAGCGACGCAAAACCGTTTTAAAGTTTTACAGATTTGAAATTTTTCAAATGGCCAAAAATCCAAAATTTCAAAGTCCGTTTGCGATATAAGCGTCGGCGCCCTTTTCTAATGCTTATACACGTACCTACGGACCATAAACAATACGAATATAACAAAAAATTAGAAAAAAATTTCGAAATTTTCCCGAAATTTACATAACACCTTTGAAGTTTTGCGTTTTTTCCAAAAAATATTTTTTCGAAATCAATAAATCTAATAGTGGATTTCTATAGAGTAGTGCCGGGGTGATAACGAATGGGCGTCGGTTTCGCTCTTCGCATATTAGCGACGCAAAACCGTTTTAAAGTTTTACAGATTTGAAATTTTTCAAATGGCCAAAAATCCAAAATTTCAAAGTCCGTTTGCGAGCTTAATAAGCGTCGGCGCCCTTTTCTAATATACACGTACCTACGGACCATAAACAATACGAATATAACAAAAATTAGAAAAAAATTTCGAAATTTTCCCGAAATTTACATAACACCCCCCTTTGAAGTTTGCGTTTTTCAAAAATATTTTCAGAAATCAATAAATCTAATAGTGGATTTCTATAGAGTAGTGCCGGGGTGATAACGAATGGGCGTCGGTTTCGCTCTAACTCGCATATTAGCGACGCAAAACCGTTTTAAAGTTTTACAGATTTGAAATTTTTCAAATGGCCAAAAATCAAAATTTCAAAGTCCGTTTGCGAGCTGTAAGCGTCGGCGCCCTTTTCTAATGCTTATACACGTACCTACGGACCATAAACAATACGAATATAACAAAAATTAGAAAAAATTTCGAAATTTTCAATTTACATATACCCCTTTGAAGTTTTTTTTTTCAAAAATATTTTTTCGAAATCAATAAATCTAATAGTGGATTCTATAGAGTAGTGCCGGGGTGATAACGAATGGGCGTCGGTTTCGCTCTAACTCGCATATTAGCGACGCAAAACCGTTTTAAGTTTTACAGATTTGAAATTTTTCAAATGGAAAAATCAAAATTTCAAAGTCCGTTTGCGAGCTTAATAAGCGTCGGCGCCCTTTTCTAATGCTTATACACGTACCTACGGACCATAAACAATACGATATAACAAAAATTAAGAAAAAAATTTCGAAAATTTTCCTAAATTTTACCACCTTTACCCCAAGTTTTTGCGTTTTTCCAAAAAATATTTTTCGAAATCAATAAATCTAATAGTGGATTTCTATAGAGTAGTGCCGGGGTGATAACGAATGGGCGTCGGTTTCGCTCTAACTCGCATATTAGCGACGCAAAACCGTTTTAAAGTTTTACAGATTTGAAATTTTTCAAATGGCCAAAAATCCAAAATTTCAAAGTCCGTTTGCGAGCTTAATAAGCGTCGGCGCCCTTTCTAATGCTTATACACGTACCTACGGACCATAAACAATATAAAAAAATTAGAAAAAAATTTCGAAATTTTCCAGAAATTTACATAACACCCCCCCCTTGAAGTTTTTGCGTTTTTTCCAAAAAATATTTTTTCGAAATCAATAAATCTAATAGTGGATTTCTATAGAGTAGTGCCGGGGTGATAACGAATGGGCGTCGGTTTCGCTCTAACTCGCATATTAGCGACGCAAAACCGTTTTAAAGTTTTACAGATTTGAAATTTTTCAAATCCAAAATTTCAAAGTCCGTTTGCGAGCTTAATAAGCGTCGGCGCCCTTTTCTAATGCTTATACACGTACCTACGGACCATAAACAATGAATATAACAAAAAGATTTCGAAATTTTCCCGAAATTTACATAACACCCCCCTTTGAAGTTTTTGCGTCCAAAAAATATATTTTCGAAATCAATAAATCTAATAGTGGATTTCTATAGAGTAGTGCCGGGGTGATAACGAATGGGCGTCGGTTTCGCTCTAACTCGCATATTAGCGACGCAAAACCGTTTTAAAGTTTTACAGATTTGAAATTTTTCAAATGGCCAAAATCCAAAATTTCAAAGTCCGTTTGCGAGCTTAATAAGCGTCGGCGCCCTTTTCTAATGCTTATACACGTACCTACGGACCATAAACAATACGAATATAACAAAAAATTAGAAAAAAATTTCGAAATTTTCCCGAAATTTACATAACACCCATTTTGCGTTTTTTTCCAAAAAATATTTTTCGAAATCAATAAATCTAATAGTGGATTTCTATAGAGTAGTGCCGGGGTGATAACGAATGGGCGTCGGTTTCGCTCTAACTAGCGACGCAAAACCGTTTTAAAGTTTTACAGATTTGAAATTTTCAAATGGCCAAAAATCAAAATTTCAAAGTCCGTTTGCGAGCTTAATAAGCGTCGGCGCCCTTTTCTAATGCTTATACACTACGGACCATAAACAATACGAATATAACAAAAATTAGAAAAAAAAATCGAAATTTTCCCGAAATTTACATAACACCCCTTTGAAGTTTTGCGTTTTTTTCCAAAATATTTTTCGAAATCAATAAATCTAATAGTGGATTTCTATAGAGTAGTGCCGGGGTGATAACGAATGGGCGTCGGTTTCGCTCTAACTCGCATATTAGCGACGCAAAACCGTTTAAAGTTTTACATTTGAAATTTTCAAATGGCCAAAAATCCAAAATTTCAAAGTCCGTTTGCGAGCTTAATAAGCGTCGGCGCCCTTTTCTAATGCTTATACACGTACCTACGGACCATAAACAATACGAATATAACAAAAATTAGAAAAAAAAATCGAAATTTTCCCGAAATTTACATAACACCCCCCCGTTTTTTCCAAAAAATATTTTTTCGAAATCAATAAATCTAATAGTGGATTTCTATAGAGTAGTGCCGGGGTGATAACGAATGGGCGTCGGTTTCGCTCTAACTCGCATATTAGCGACAAAACCGTTTTAAATTTTACAGATTTGAAATTCAAATGGCCAAATCAAAAATTTCAAAGTCCGTTTGCGAGCTTAATAAGCGTCGGCGCCCTTCTAATGCTTATACACGTACCTACGGACCATAAACAATACGAATATAACAAAATTAAAAAAAATTTTGAAATTTTCCCGAAATTTTAACACCCCCCTTTGAAGTTTTACGTTTTCCAAAAAATATTTTTCGAAATCAATAAATCTAATAGTGGATTTCTATAGTAGTGCCGGGGTGATAACGAATGGGCGTCGGTTTCGCTCTAACTCGCATATTAGCGACGCAAAACCGTTTAAAGTTTTACAGATTTGAAATTTTTCAAATGGCCAAATCAAAATTTCAAAGTCCGTTTGCGAGCTTAATAAGCGTCGGCGCCCTTTTCTAATGCTTATACGTACCTACGGACCATAAACAATACGAATATAACAAAAAATTAGAAAAAAATTTCGAAATTTTCCCGAAATTTATAACACCCCCCTTTGAAGTTTGCGTTTTCCAAAATATTTTTCGAAATCAATAAAATCTAATTGGATTTCTGAGTAGTGCCGGGGTGATAACGAATGGGCGTCGGTTTCGCTCTAACTCGCATATTAGCGACGCAAAACCGTTTTAAAGTTTTACAGATTTGAAATTTTTCAAATGGCCAAATCAATTTCAAAGTCCGTTTGCGAGCTTAATAAGCGTCGGCGCCCTTTTCTGTCTTATACACGTACCTACGGACCATAAACAATACGAATATAACAAAAATTAGAAAAAAATTTGAAATTTTCCCGAAATTTACATAACACCCCCTTTGAAGTTTTTGCGTTTTCCAAAATATTTTTCGAAATCAATAAATCTAATAGTGGATTTCTATAGAGTAGTGCCGGGGTGATAACGAATGGGCGTCGGTTTCGCTCTAACTCGCATATTAGCGACGCAAAACCGTTTTAAAGTTTTACAGATTTGAAATTTTCAAATGGCCAAAAATCAAAATTTCAAAGTCCGTTTGCGAGCTTAATAAGCGTCGGCGCCCTTTTCTTATGCATACCTACGGACCATAAACAATACGAATATAAATGAAAAAAAAATAAATTTTCCCGAAATTTACATAACTTTTGAAGTTTTTGCGTTTTTCAAAATATTTTCGAAATCAATAAATCTAATAGTGGTTTCTAGAGTAGTGCCGGGGTGATAACGAATGGGCGTCGGTTTCGCTCTAACTCGCATATTAGCGACGCAAAACCGTTTTAAAGTTTTACAGATTTGAAATTTTTCAAATGGCCAAAAATCCAAAATTTCAAAGTCCGTTTGCGAGCTTAATAAGCGTCGGCGCCCTTTTCTAATGCTTATACACGTACCTACGGACCATAAACAATACGAATATAACAAAAAATTAGAAAAAAAATTTCAAAATTTTCCCGAATTTACATAACACTTTGAAGTTTTTGCGTTTTTCCAAAAATATTTTTCGAAATCAATAAATCTAATAGTGGATTTCTATAGAGTAGTGCCGGGTTGATAACGAATGGGCGTCGGTTTCGCTCTAACTCGCATATTAGCGACGCAAAACCGTTTTAAAGTTTTACAGATTTGAAATTTTTCAAATGGCCAAAATCCAAATTTCAAAGTCCGTTTGCGAGCTTAATAAGCGTCGGCGCCCTTTTCTAATGCTTATACACGTACCTACGGACCATAAACAATACGAATATAACAAAAATTAGAAAAAAATTTCGAAATTTTCCCGAAATTTAACACTTTGAAGTTTTTGCGTTTTTTCCAAAAAATATTTTTCGAAATCAATAAATCTAATAGTGGATTTCTATAGAGTAGTGCCGGGGTGATAACGAATGGGCGTCGGTTTCGCTCTAACTCGCATATTAGCGACGCAAAACCGTTTTAAAGTTTTACAGATTTGAAATTTTTCAAATGGCCAAAAATCAAAAATTTCAAAGTCCGTTTGCGAGCTTAATAAGCGTCGGCGCCCTTTTCTAATGCTTATACACGTACCTACGGACCATAAACAATACGAATATAACAAAAAATTAGAAAAAAAAATTTTATTTTCCCGAAATTTATAACACCCCCCCTTAAGTTTTGCGTTTTTCCAAAAATATTTTTCGAAATCAATAAATCTAATAGTGGATTTCTATAGAGTAGTGCCGGGGTGATAACGAATGGGCGTCGGTTTCGCTCTAACTCGCATATTAGCGACGCAAAACCGTTTTAAGTTTTACAGATTTGAAATTTTCAAATGGCCAAATCCAAAATTTCAAATCCGTTTGCGAGCTTAATAAGCGTCGGCGCCCTTTTCTAATGCTTATACACGTACCTACGGACCATAAACAATACGAATATAACAAAAAAAAAAAAATCGAAATTTTCCAAATTTACATAACACCCCCCCCTTTGAAGTTTTTGCGTTTTCAAAAAATATATTTTCGAAATCAATAAATCTAATAGTGGATTTCTATAGAGTAGTGCCGGGGTGATAACGAATGGGCGTCGGTTTCGCTCTAACTCGCATATTAGCGAAAACCGTTTTAAAGTTTTACAGATTTGAAATTTTTCAAATGGCCAAAAATCCAAATTTCAAAGTCCGTTTGCGAGCTTAATAAGCGTCGGCGCCCTTTTCTAATGCTTATACACGTACCTACGGACCATAAACAATACGAATATATAAAAATTAGAAAAAAATCGAAATTTTCCCGAAATTTACATAACACCCCCCTTTGAAGTTTTTGCGTTTTTTTCCAAAAATTTTTCGAAATCAATAAATCTAATAGTGGATTTCTATAGAGTAGTGCCGGGGTGATAACGAATGGGCGTCGGTTTCGCTCTAACTCGCATATTAGCGACGCAAAACCGTTTTAAAGTTTTGAAATTTTTCAAATGGCCAAAAATCCAAATTTCAAAGTCCGTTTGCGAGCTTAATAAGCGTCGGCGCCCTTTCTAATGTTATACACGTACCTACGGACCATAAACAATACGAATATAACAAAAAATTAGAAAAAAATTTCGAATTTTCCCGAAATTTACATAACACCCCCTTTGAAGTTTTTGCGTTTTTTTCCAAAATATTTTTCGAAATCAATAAATCTAATAGTGGATTTCTATAGAGTAGTGCCGGGGTGATAACGAATGGGCGTCGGTTTCGCTCTAACTCGCATATTAGCGACGCAAAACCGTTTTAAAGTTTTACAGATTTGAAATTTTTCAAATGGCCAAAAATCCAAAATTTCAAAGTCCGTTTGCGAAATAAGCGTCGGCGCCCTTTCTAATGCTTATACACGTACCTACGGACCATAAACAATACGAATATAACAAAAAATTAAAAAAAAATCGAAATTTTCCCAATACCCCCCCCTTTGAAGTTTTGCGTTTTCCAAAATATTTTCAGAAATCAATAAAATCTAATATGATTTCTATAGAGTGCCGGGGTGATAACGAATGGGCGTCGTTTTCGCTCTAACTCGCATATTAGCGACGCAAAAAGTTTTAAAGTTTTACAGATTTGAAATTTTTCAAATGGCCAAATCCAAAATTTCAAAGTCCGTTTGCGAGCTTAAAAGCGTCGGCGCCTTTCTACTATGCTTATACACGTACCTACGGACCATAAACAATACGATATAACAAAAATTAAAAAAATCAAATTTTCCGAATTTACATAACACCCCCTTTGAAGTTTTACGTTTTTTCAAAAAATATTTTCAAATCAATAAATCTAATAATTGGATTTCTAAGATAGTGCCGGGGTGATAACGAATGGGCGTCGGTTTCGCTCTAACTCGCATATTAGCGACGCAAAACCGTTTTAAGTTTTACAGATTTGAAATTTTCAAATGGCCAAATCCAAAATTAAAGTCCGTTTGCGAGCTTAATAAGCGTCGGCGCCCTTTTCTAATGCATACACGTACCTACGGACCATAAACAATACGAATATAACAAATTAGAAAAAAATTTCGAAATTTTCCCGAAATTTATAACACCCTAAGAAGTTTTTGTTTTTCCAAAATATTTTCGAAATCAATAAATCTAATAATTGGATTTATAGAGTGTTAGGTGATAACGAATGGGCGTCGGTTTCGCTCTAATATCAGCGTAAATGTTTAAAAGTTTTACAGATTTGAAATTTTTCAAACAAATAAAAATCCAAAATTTCAAAGTCCGTTTACGAGCAATAAGCGTCGGCGCCCTTTTCTAATGCTTATACACGCCTGGACCATAAACAAATACGAAATATAACAAAATTAGAAAAAAATTTGAAATTTCCCAAATTATACACCCCCCGAAGTTTTTGCGTTTTCCAAAAATATTTTTCAAATCAATAAATCTAATAGTGATTTCTATAGATAGTGGGGGTGATAACGAATGGGCGTCGGTTTCGCTCTAACTCATATTAGCGACGCAAAACCGTTTAAAGTTTTAGATTTGAATAAATGGCCAAATCAATTTCAAAGTCCGTTTGCAGCTTAATAAAATCGGCGCCCTTTCTAATGCTTATACACATACGGACCATAAACAATACGAATATAACAAAAAATTAGAAAAAAATTTCAAATTTTCAAATTTACATATTTTACCCTTAAGTGCGTTTTCCAAAAAATATTTTCAAATCAATAAATCTAATAGTGGATTCTATAGAGTAATGCCGGGTGATAACGAATGGGCGTGGTTTCGCTCTAACTCGCATATTAGCGAAAACCGTTTTAAAGTTTGGATTTGAAATTTTTCAAATGGCCAAAAATCAAAATTTCAAAGTCCGTTTAGAGCTTAATAAGCGTCGGCGCCCATTTCTAATAAGCATACACGTACCTACGGACCATAAACAATACGAATATAACAAAAATTAGAAAAAAATTTCGAAATTTTCCGAAATTTATAACACCCCATTTGATTTTGTTTTCCAAATATTTTTCGAAATCAATAAATCTAATAGTGGATTTCTATAGAGTAGTATGGGTGATAACGAATGGGCGTCGGTTTCGCTCTAACTCGCATATTAGCGACGCAAACCGTTTTAAAGTTTCAGATTTGAAATTTTTCAAATGGCCAAAAATCATTTCAAAGTCCGTTTGCAGGCTTAATAAGCGTCGGCGCCCTTTTCATGCTTATACACGTATGGACCATAAACAATACGATATAACAAAAATTAGAAAAAAAACGATTTTTGAAATTTATAACACCTTTGAAGTTTTGCGTTTTCCAAAAATATTTTTTCAAATCAATAAATCTAATAGTGATTTCTATAGAGTAGTGCCGGGTGATAACGAATGGGTCGTTTTTTCACTCGCTTATAAGCGACGCAAAACCGTTTTAAGTTTTACAGATTTGAAATTTTCAAATAAAAATCAAAATTTCAAAGTCCGTTTGCGAGCTTAATAAGCGTCGGCGCCCTTTTCTAATGCTTATACGTACCTACGGACCATAAAAATACGAATATAAAAAATTAGAAAAAAATTCAAATTTTCCAAATTTTATATAACCCTTTGAAGTTTTGCGTTTTTTCAAAAATATTTTTTCGAAATCAATAAATCTAATGGATTTCTATAGAGTAGTGCCGGGGTGATAACGAATGGGCGTCGGTTTCGCTCTAACTCGCATATTAGCGACGCAAAACCGTTTTAAGTTTTACAGATTTGAAATTTTCAAATGGCCAAAATCCAAAATTTCAAAGTCCGTTTGCGAGCTTAATAAGCGTCGGCGCCCTTTTCTAATGCTTACACGTACCTACGGACCATAAACAATACGAATATAACAAAATGAAAAAAATCGAAACCAAATTTTATAACACCCCGGGTTTGCGTTTTTCCAAAATATTTTTAAATCAATAAATCTAATAGTGGATTTCTATAGAGTAGTGCCGGGGTGACGAATGGGCGTCGGTTTCGCTCTAACTATATTAGCGACAAACCGTTTTAAGTTTTACAGATTTGAAATTTTCAAATAATAAATCAAAATTTCAAAGTCCGTTTGCGAGCTTAATAAGCGTCGGCGCCCTTTTCTAATGCTTATACACGTACCTACGGACCATAAACAATACGAATATAACAAAAATTAGAAAAAAAAATTCGAAATTTTCCCGAAATTTACATAACACCCCCCACAAGTTTTTGCGTTTTCAAAATATTTTTCGAAATCAATAAATCTAATAGTGGATTTCTATAGAGTAGTGCCGGGGTGATAACGAATGGGCGTCGGTTCGCTCTAACTCGCATATTAGCGACAAAACCGTTTTAAAGTTTACAGATTTGAAATTTTTCAGGCCAAAAATCCAAAATTTCAAAGTCCGTTTGCGAGCTTAATAAGCGTCGGCGCCCTTTTCTAATATACACGTACCTACGGACCATAAACAATACGAATATAACAAAAATTGAAAAAATTTAAATTTTCCCGAAATTTACATAACACCCCCCTTTGAAGTTTTTGCGTTTTCCAAAAAATATTTTTCGAAATCAATAAATCTAATAGTGGATTTCTATAGAGTAGTGCCGGGGTGATAACGAATGGGCGTCGGTTTCGCTCTAACTCGCATATTAGCGACGCAAACCGTTTTAAAGTTTTACAGATTTGAAATTTTTCAAATGGCCAAATCAAAAATTTCAAAGTCCGTTTGCGAGCTTAATAAGCGTCGGCGCCCTTTTCTAATGCTTATACACGTACCTACGGACCAAAACAATACGAATATAACAAAATTAGAAAAAAAATTTTCAAATTTTCCCGAATTAACACCCCCCACTTTGAAGTTTTTGCGTTTTTCCAAAATGATTCAAATCAATAAATCTAATAGTGGATTTCATAAGTAGTGCCGGGTGATAACGAATGGGCGTCGGTTTCGCTCTAACTCGCATATTAGCGACGCAAACCGTTTTAAAGTTACACAAATTTTTAAATATTTAAAATCGTCAAAAATAAAAGTATATATTTACTAATGTACTAGAAAAATACACAAACAATACAGACCATTTATAACAAAAATTAAAAAAATTTGAAATTAATTCCGTTTTAACACCCCAGTTTTTGCGTTTTTTTCCAAAAAATATTTTTTCGAAATCAATAAATCTAATAGTGGATTTCTATAGAGTAGTGCCGGGGTGATAACGAATGGGCGTCGGTTTCGCTCTAACTCGCATATTAGCGACGCAAAACCGTTTTAAAGTTTTACAGATTTGAAATTTTTCAAATGGCAAAATCCAAAATTTCAAAGTCCGTTTGCGAGCTTAATAAGCGTCGGCGCCCTTTTCTAATGCTTAACACGTACCTGGACCATAAACAATACGAATATAACAAATTTGAAAAAAATTTGAAATTTTCCCGAAATTTATAACACCTTTAAGAAGTTTTGCGTTTTCCAAATATTTTTTCAAATCATAAATCTAATAGTGGATTTCTATAGAGTAGTGCCGGGGTGATAACGAATGGGCGTCGGTTTCGCTCTAACATATTAGCGACGCAAAACCGTTTTAAAGTTTTACAGATTTGAAATTTTAAATGGCCAAATCAAAATTTCAAATCCGTTTGCGAGCTTAATAAGCGTCGGCGCCCTTTCTAATGCTTTGTACCTACGGACCATAAACAATACGAATATAACAAATTAGAAAAAAATTTCGAAACCAATTTATAACACCCCCTTTGAAGTTTTGTTTTTTCAAAATATTTCGAAATCAATAAATCTAATAGTGGATTTCTATAGAGTAGTGCCGGGGTGATAACGAATGGGCGTCGGTTTCGCTCTAACTCTTATATTAGCGACGCAAAACCGTTTTAAAGTTTTAGATTTGAAATTTTTCAAATGGCCAAAAATCAAAATTTCAAATTCCGTTGCGAGCTTAATAAGCGTCGGCGCCCTCTAATGCATACATGCCTACGGACCATAAACAATACGAATATAACAAAAATTAGAAAAAAAATCGAAATTTTCCCGATTTACATAATGGAAGTTTTGCGTTTTTTTCCAAAAAATATTTTTCGAAATCAATAAATCTAATAGTGGATTTCTATAGAGTAGTGCCGGGGTGATAACGAATGGGCGTCGGTTTCGCTCTAACTCGCATATTAGCGACGCAAAACCGTTTTAAAGTTTTACAGATTTGAAATTTTCAAATTAAAAATCAAAATTTCAAAGTCCGTTTGCGAGCTTAAGCGTCGGCGCCCTTTTCTAATGCTTATACACGTACCTACGGACCATAAACAATACGAATATAACAAAAAATTAGAAAAAATTTCGAAATTTTCCAAATTTACATAACACCCCCCCAGAAGTTTTTGCGTTTTTTCCAAAAAATATTTTTCGAAATCAATAAATCTAATAGTGGATTTCTATAGAGTAGTGCCGGGGTGATAACGAATGGGCGTCGGTTTCGCTCTAACTCGCATATTAGCGACGCAAAACCGTTTTAAAGTTTTAGATTTGAAATTTTTCAAATGATAAATCAAAATTTAAAGTCCGTTTGCGAGCAATAAGCGTCGGCGCCTTTTCTAATGCTTATACACGTACCTACGGACCATAAACAATACGAATATAACAAAAATTAGAAAAAAAAATTAAATTTTCCCGAAATTTACATAACCCCCCTTTGAAGTTTTTGCGTTTTTCCAAATATTTTCGAAATCAATAAATCTAATAGTGGATTTCTAGAGTAGTGCCGGGGTGATAACGAATGGGCGTCGGTTTCGCTCTAACTCGCATATTAGCGACGCAAAACCGTTTTACAGATTTGAAATTTTTAAATGGCCAAAAATCAAAATTTCAAAGTCCGTTTGCGAGCTTAATAAGCGTCGGCGCCCTTTTCTAATGCTTACATTACTGGACCATAAACAATAAAATATAACAAAAATTAGAAAAAATTTCGAAATTTTCCCGAAATTTACATAACACCCCCCAGAAGTTTTTGATTTTCCAATATTTTTCGAAATCAATAAATCTAATAGTGGATTTCTATAGAGTAGTGCCGGGGTGATAACGAATGGGCGTCGGTTTCGCTCTAACTCGCATATTAGCGACGCAAAAGTTTAAAGTTTTACAGATTTGAAATTTTCAAATGGCCAAAATCAAAAATTTCAAAGTCCGTTTGCGAGCTTAATAAGCGTCGGCGCCCTTTTCAGCATACACGTACCTACGGACCATAAACAATACGAATATAACAAAAAATAGAAAAAATTTCGAAATTTTCGAAATTTACATAACACCCCCTTTGAAGTTTTTGCGTTTTCCAAAAATATTTTTTCGAAATCAATAAATCTAATAGTGGATTTCTATAGAGTAGTGCCGGGGTGATAACGAATGGGCGTCGGTTTCGCTCTAACTCGCATATTAGCGACGCAAAACCGTTTTAAAGTTTTACAGATTTGAAATTTTTCAAATAAAAATCCAAAATTTCAAAGTCCGTTTGCGAGCTTAATAAGCGTCGGCGCCCTTTTCTAATGCTTATACACGTACCTACGGACCATAAACAATACGAATATAACAAAAATTAGAAAAATTTCGAAATTTTCAAATTTACATAACACCTTTGAAGTTTTTGCGTTTTTTAAAAATATTTTTCGAAATCAATAAATCTAATAGGTTTCTATAGAGTAGTGCCGGGGTGATAACGAATGGGCGTCGGTTTCGCTCTAACTCGCATATTAGCGACGCACCGTTTTAAAGTTTTACAGATTTGAAATTTTTCAAATGGCCAAAAATCCAAAATTTCAAAGTCCGTTTGCGAGCTTAATAAGCGTCGGCGCCCTTTTCTAATGCTTATACACGTACCTACGGACCATAAACAATACGAATATAACAAAAAATTAGAAAAAAATTCGAAATTTTCCCGAAATTTACATAACACCCTGAAGTTTTGCGTTTTTTCCAAAAAATATTTTTTCGAAATCAATAAATCTAATAGTGGATTTCTATAGAGTAGTGCCGGGGTGATAACGAATGGGCGTCGGTTTCGCTCTAACTCGCATATTAGCGACGCAAAACCGTTTTAAAGTTTTACAGATTTGAAATTTTTCAAATGGCCAAAAATCAAAATTTCAAAGTCCGTTTGCGAGCTTAATAAGCGTCGGCGCCCTTTTCTAATGCTTATACACGTACCTACGGACCATAAACAATACGAATATAACAAAAATTAGAAAAAAATTTCGAAATTTTCCCGAAATTTACATAACACCCCCTTTGAAGTTTTGCGTTTTTTTCCAAAAAAATTTTTTCGAAATCAATAAATCTAATAGTGGATTTCTATAGAGTAGTGCCGGGGTGATAACGAATGGGCGTCGGTTTCGCTCTAACTCGCATATTAGCGACGCAAAACCGTTTTAAAGTTTTACAGATTTGAAATTTTTCAAATGGCCAAAAATCCAAAATTTCAAAGTCCGTTTGCGAGCTTAATAAGCGTCGGCGCCCTTTTCTAATGCTTATACACGTACCTACGGACCATAAACAATACGAATATAACAAAAAATTAGAAAAAAATTTCGAAATTTTCCCGAAATTTACATAACACCCCTTTGAAGTTTTTGCGTTTTTTTCCAAAATATTTTTTTCGAAATCAATAAATCTAATAGTGGATTTCTATAGAGTAGTGCCGGGGTGATAACGAATGGGCGTCGGTTTCGCTCTAACTCGCATATTAGCGACGCAAAACCGTTTTAAAGTTTTACAGATTTGAAATTTTTCAAATGGCCAAAAATCCAAAATTTCAAAGTCCGTTTGCGAGCTTAATAAGCGTCGGCGCCCTTTTCTAATGCTTATACACGTACCTACGGACCATAAACAATACGAATATAACAAAAATTAGAAAAAAATTTCGAAATTTTCCCGAAATTTACATAACCCCCCCTTTGAAGTTTTTGCGTTTTTTTCCAAAAAATTTTTTTCGAAATCAATAAATCTAATAGTGGATTTCTATAGAGTAGTGCCGGGGTGATAACGAATGGGCGTCGGTTTCGCTCTAACTCGCATATTAGCGACGCAAAACCGTTTTAAAGTTTTACAGATTTGAAATTTTTCAAATGGCCAAAAATCAAAAATTTCAAAGTCCGTTTGCGAGCTTAATAAGCGTCGGCGCCCTTTTCTAATGCTTATACACGTACCTACGGACCATAAACAATACGAATATAACAAAAATTAGAAAAAAAAATTAAATTTTCCCAAATTACCTTTGAAGTTTTTGCGTTTTTTTCAAAAATATTTTTCGAAATCAATAAATCTAATAGTGGATTTCTATAGAGTAGTGCCGGGGTGATAACGAATGGGCGTCGGTTTCGCTCTAACTCGCATATTAGCGACGCAAAACCGTTTTAAAGTTTTACAGATTTGAAATTTTTCAAATGGCCAAAAATCCAAAATTTCAAAGTCCGTTTGCGAGCTTAATAAGCGTCGGCGCCCTTTTCTAATGCTTATACACGTACCTACGGACCATAAACAATACGAATATAACAAAAAATTAGAAAAAAATTTCGAAATTTTCCCGAAATTTACATAACCTTTGAAGTTTTTGCGTTTTTTTCAAAAAATATTTTTCGAAATCAATAAATCTAATAGTGGATTTCTATAGAGTAGTGCCGGGGTGATAACGAATGGGCGTCGGTTTCGCTCTAACTCGCATATTAGCGACGCAAAACCGTTTTAAAGTTTTACAGATTTGAAATTTTAAATGGCCAAAAATCCAAAATTTCAAAGTCCGTTTGCGAGCTTAATAAGCGTCGGCGCCCTTTTCTAATGCTTATACACGTACCTACGGACCATAAACAATACGAATATAACAAAATTAGAAAAAAATTTCGAAATTTTCCCGAAATTTACATAACACCCCCCCTTTAAGTTTTGCGTTTTTCAAAAATATTTTTTCGAAATCAATAAATCTAATAGTGGATTTCTATAGAGTAGTGCCGGGGTGATAACGAATGGGCGTCGGTTTCGCTCTAACTCGCATATTAGCGACGCAAAACCGTTTTAAAGTTTTACAGATTTGAAATTTTTCAAATGGCCAAAAATCCAAAATTTCAAAGTCCGTTTGCGAGCTTAATAAGCGTCGGCGCCCTTTTCTAATGCTTATACACGTACCTACGGACCATAAACAATACGAATATAACAAAAATTAGAAAAAAATTTCGAAATTTTCCCGAAATTTACATAACACCCCCCTTTGAAGTTTTGCGTTTTTCCAAAAAATATTTTTCGAAATCAATAAATCTAATAGTGGATTTCTATAGAGTAGTGCCGGGGTGATAACGAATGGGCGTCGGTTTCGCTCTAACTCGCATATTAGCGACGCAAAACCGTTTAAAGTTTTACAGATTTGAAATTTTCAAATGGCCAATCAAATTTCAAAGTCCGTTTGCGAGCTTAAGCGTAGCGCCCTTTTCTAATGCTTATACACGTACCTACGGACCATAAACAATACGAATATAACAAAAATTAGAAAAAAAAATTTCGAAATTTACATAACACCCCCCCTTTGAAGTTTTTGCGTTTTTTCCAAAAATATTTTTTCGAAATCAATAAATCTAATAGTGGATTTCTATAGAGTAGTGCCGGGGTGATAACGAATGGGCGTCGGTTTCGCTCTAACTCGCATATTAGCGACGCAAAACCGTTTTAAAGTTTTACAGATTTGAAATTTTTCAAATGGCCAAAAATCCAAAATTTCAAAGTCCGTTTGCGAGCTTAATAAGCGTCGGCGCCCTTTTCTAATGCTTATACACGTACCTACGGACCATAAACAATACGAATATAACAAAAAATTAGAAAAAAATTTCGAAATTTTCCCGAAATTTACATAACACCCCCTTTGAAGTTTTTGATTTTTTAAAAAATATTTTAAAATCAATAAATCTAATAGTGGATTTCTATAGAGTGCCGGGGTGATAACGAATGGGCGTCGGTTTCGCTCTAACTCGCATATTAGCGACGCAAAACCGTTTTAAAGTTTGATTTGTTTTTCAAATGGCCAAAAATCAAATTTCAAAGTCCGTTTGCGAGCTTAATAAGCGTCGGCGCCCTTTTCTAATGCTTATACACGTACCTACGGACCATAAACAATACGAATATAACAAAAATTAGAAAAAAAAATCGAAATTTTCCCGAAATTTACATAACACCCCCTTTTGCGTTTTTTTCCAAAAAATATTTTTCGAAATCAATAAATCTAATAGTGGATTTCTATAGAGTAGTGCCGGGGTGATAACGAATGGGCGTCGGTTTCGCTCTAACTCGCATATTAGCGACGCAAAACCGTTTTAAAGTTTTACAGATTTGAAATTTTTCAAATGGCCAAAAATCAAAATTTCAAAGTCCGTTTGCGAGCTTAATAAGCGTCGGCGCCCTTTTCTAATGCTTATACACGTACCTACGGACCATAAACAATACGAATATAACAAAAATTAGAAAAAAATTTCGAAATTTTCCAAATTACATAACACCCCCTTGAAGTTTTGCGTTTTTCCAAAAATATTTTTCGAAATCAATAAATCTAATAGTGGATTTCTATAGAGTAGTGCCGGGGTGATAACGAATGGGCGTCGGTTTCGCTCTAACTCGCATATTAGCGACGCAAAACCGTTTTAAAGTTTTACAGATTTGAAATTTTTCAAATGGCCAAATCAAAATTTCAAAGTCCGTTTGCGAGCTTAATAAGCGTCGGCGCCCTTTTCTAATGCTTATACACATACGGACCATAAACAATACGAATATAACAAAAAATTAGAAAAAATTTCGAAATTTTCCCGAATACATAACACCCCCTTTGAAGTTTTTGCGTTTTTTCCAAAATATTTTCGAAATCAATAAATCTAATAGTGGATTTCTATAGAGTAGTGCCGGGGTGATAACGAATGGGCGTCGGTTTCGCTCTAACTCGCATATTAGCGACGCAAAACCGTTTTAAAGTTTTACAGATTTGAAATTTTTCAAATGGCCAAAAATCAAAAATTTCAAAGTCCGTTTGAGCTTAATAAGCGTCGGCGCCCTTTTCTAATGCTTATACACGTACCTACGGACCATAAACAATACGAATATAACAAAAATTAGAAAAAAAAATTTCGAAATTTTCCCGAAATTTACATAACACCTTTGAAGTTTTGCGTTTTTCCAAAAATATTTTCAAATCAATAAATCTAATAGTGGATTTCTATAGAGTAGTGCCGGGGTGATAACGAATGGGCGTCGGTTTCGCTCTAACTCGCATATTAGCGACGCAAAACCGTTTTAAGTTTTACAGATTTGAAATTTTTCAAATGGCCAAAAATCAAAATTTCAAGTCCGTTTGCGAGCTTAATAAGCGTCGGCGCCCTTTCTAATGCTTATACACGTACCTACGGACCATAAACAATACGAATATAACAAAAATTAGAAAAAAATTTCGAAATTTTCCCGAAATTTACATAACACCCCCCTTTGAAGTTTTGCGTTTTCCAAAAATATTTTTCGAAATCAATAAATCTAATAGTGGATTTCTATAGAGTAGTGCCGGGGTGATAACGAATGGGCGTCGGTTTCGCTCTAACTCGCATATTAGCGACGCAAAACCGTTTTAAAGTTTTACAGATTTGAAATTTTTCAAATGGCCAAAAATCCAAAATTTCAAAGTCCGTTTGCGAGCTTAATAAGCGTCGGCGCCCTTTTCTAATGCTTATACACGTACCTACGGACCATAAACAATACGAATATAACAAAAATTAGAAAAAAAAAAAATTTTCCCGAAATTTACATAACACCCCCCCTGAAGTTTTGCGTTTTTTTCCAAAAATATTTTTCGAAATCAATAAATCTAATAGTGGATTTCTATAGAGTAGTGCCGGGGTGATAACGAATGGGCGTCGGTTTCGCTCTAACTCGCATATTAGCGACGCAAAACCGTTTTAAAGTTTTACAGATTTGAAATTTTTCAAATGGCCAAAAATCAAAATTTCAAAGTCCGTTTGCGAGCTTAATAAGCGTCGGCGCCCTTTTCTAATGCTTATACACGTACGGACCATAAACAATACGAATATAACAAAAATTAGAAAAAAATTTCGAAATTTTCCCGAAATTTACATAACACTTTGAAGTTTTTGCGTTCCAAAAAATATTTTTTCGAAATCAATAAATCTAATAGTGGATTTCTATAGAGTAGTGCCGGGGTGATAACGAATGGGCGTCGGTTTCGCTCTAACTCGCATATTAGCGACGCAAAACCGTTTTAAAGTTTTACAGATTTGAAATTTTTCAAATGGCCAAAAATCCAAAATTTCAAAGTCCGTTTGCGAGCTTAATAAGCGTCGGCGCCCTTTTCTAATGCTTATACACGTACCTACGGACCATAAACAATACGAATATAACAAAAAATTAGAAAAAAATTTCGAAATTTTCCCGAAATTTACATAACACCTTTGAAGTTTTGCGTTTTCCAAAAATATTTTTTCGAAATCAATAAATCTAATAGTGGATTTCTATAGAGTAGCCGGGGTGATAACGAATGGGCGTCGGTTTCGCTCTAACTCGCATATTAGCGACGCAAAACCGTTTTAAAGTTTTACAGATTTGAAATTTTTCAAATGGCCAAAAATCCAAAATTTCAAAGTCCGTTTGCGAGCTTAATAAGCGTCGGCGCCCTTTTCTAATGCTTATACACGTACCTACGGACCATAAACAATACGAATATAACAAAAATTAGAAAAAAAATTTCGAAATTTTCCTTAAAATAACAGAAGTTTTTGCGTTTCCAAAAAATATTTTTCGAAATCAATAAATCTAATAGTGGATTTCTATAGAGTAGTGCCGGGGTGATAACGAATGGGCGTCGGTTTCGCTCTAACTCGCATATTAGCGACGCAAAACCGTTTTAAAGTTTTACAGATTTGAAATTTTTCAAATGGCCAAAAATCAAAATTTCAAAGTCCGTTTGCGAGCTTAATAAGCGTCGGCGCCTTTTCTAATGCTTATACACGTACCTACGGACCATAAACAATACGAATATAACAAAAATTAGAAAAAAATTTCGAAATTTTCCCGAAATTTACACCACCCCCCTTTGAAGTTTTTGCGTTTTTTTCCAAAAATATTTTTTCGAAATCAATAAATCTAATAGTGGATTTCTATAGAGTAGTGCCGGGGTGATAACGAATGGGCGTCGGTTTCGCTCTAACTCGCATATTAGCGACGCAAAACCGTTTTAAAGTTTTACAGATTTGAAATTTTTCAAATGGCCAAAAATCCAAAATTTCAAAGTCCGTTTGCGAGCTTAATAAGCGTCGGCGCCCTTTTCTAATGCTTATACACGTACCTACGGACCATAAACAATACGAATATAACAAAAAATTAGAAAAAAATTTCGAAATTTTCCCGAAATTTACATAACACCCCCCTTTGAAGTTTTTGCGTTTTCCAAAAATATTTTTTCGAAATCAATAAATCTAATAGTGGATTTCTATAGAGTAGTGCCGGGGTGATAACGAATGGGCGTCGGTTTCGCTCTAACTCGCATATTAGCGACGCAAAACCGTTTTAAAGTTTTACAGATTTGAAATTTTTCAAATGGCCAAAAATCAAAATTTCAAAGTCCGTTTGCGAGCTTAATAAGCGTCGGCGCCCTTTAATGCTTATACACGTACCTACGGACCATAAACAATACGAATATAACAAAAAATTAGAAAAAAATTTCGAAATTTTCCCGAAATTTACATAACACCCCCCCAAGTTTTTGCGTTTTTTCAAAAATATTTTTTCGAAATCAATAAATCTAATAGTGGATTTCTATAGAGTAGTGCCGGGGTGATAACGAATGGGCGTCGGTTTCGCTCTAACTCGCATATTAGCGACGCAAAACCGTTTTAAAGTTTTACAGATTTGAAATTTTTCAAATGGCCAAAAATCCAAAATTTCAAAGTCCGTTTGCGAGCTTAATAAGCGTCGGCGCCCTTTTCTAATGCTTATACACGTACCTACGGACCATAAACAATACGAATATAACAAAAATTAGAAAAAAATTTCGAAATTTTCCCGAAATTTACATAACACCCCCCTTTGAAGTTTTTGCGTTTTCCAAAAAATATTTTTCGAAATCAATAAATCTAATAGTGGATTTCTATAGAGTAGTGCCGGGGTGATAACGAATGGGCGTCGGTTTCGCTCTAACTCGCATATTAGCGACGCAAAACCGTTTTAAAGTTTTACAGATTTGAAATTTTTCAAATGGCCAAAAATCCAAAATTTCAAAGTCCGTTTGCGAGCTTAATAAGCGTCGGCGCCCTTTTCTAATGCTTATACACGTACCTACGGACCATAAACAATACGAATATAACAAAAAATTAGAAAAAAATTTCGAAATTTTCCCGAAATTTACATAACATTTTGCGTTTTTTTCCAAAAAATATTTTTTCGAAATCAATAAATCTAATAGTGGATTTCTATAGAGTAGTGCCGGGGTGATAACGAATGGGCGTCGGTTTCGCTCTAACTCGCATATTAGCGACGCAAAACCGTTTTAAAGTTTTACAGATTTGAAATTTTTCAAATGGCCAAAAATCCAAAATTTCAAAGTCCGTTTGCGAGCTTAATAAGCGTCGGCGCCCTTTTCTAATGCTTATACACGTACCTACGGACCATAAACAATACGAATATAACAAAAAATTAGAAAAAAATTTCGAAATTTTCCCGAAATTTACATAACACCCCCCCTTTGAAGTTTTTGCGTTTTTTTCCAAAAAATATTTTTTCGAAATCAATAAATCTAATAGTGGATTTCTATAGAGTAGTGCCGGGGTGATAACGAATGGGCGTCGGTTTCGCTCTAACTCGCATATTAGCGACGCAAAACCGTTTTAAAGTTTTACAGATTTGAAATTTTTCAAATGGCCAAAAATCCAAAATTTCAAAGTCCGTTTGCGAGCTTAATAAGCGTCGGCGCCCTTTTCTAATGCTTATACACGTACCTACGGACCATAAACAATACGAATATAACAAAAATTAGAAAAAAATTTCGAAATTTTCCCGAAATTTACACCCCCCCCTTTGAAGTTTTTGCGTTTTTTTAAAAAATATTTTTTCGAAATCAATAAATCTAATAGTGGATTTCTATAGAGTAGTGCCGGGGTGATAACGAATGGGCGTCGGTTTCGCTCTAACTCGCATATTAGCGACGCAAAACCGTTTTAAAGTTTTACAGATTTGAAATTTTTCAAATGGCCAAAAATCCAAAATTTCAAAGTCCGTTTGCGAGCTTAATAAGCGTCGGCGCCCTTTTCTAATGCTTATACACGTACCTACGGACCATAAACAATACGAATATAACAAAAAATTAGAAAAAAATTTCGAAATTTTCCCGAAATTTACATAACACCCCCTTTGAAGTTTTTGCGTTTTTTCCAAAAAATATTTTTTCGAAATCAATAAATCTAATAGTGGATTTCTATAGAGTAGTGCCGGGGTGATAACGAATGGGCGTCGGTTTCGCTCTAACTCGCATATTAGCGACGCAAAACCGTTTTAAAGTTTTACAGATTTGAAATTTTTCAAATGGCCAAAAATCCAAAATTTCAAAGTCCGTTTGCGAGCTTAATAAGCGTCGGCGCCCTTTTCTAATGCTTATACACGTACCTACGGACCATAAACAATACGAATATAACAAAAATTAGAAAAAAATTTCGAAATTTTCCGAAATTTACATAACACCCCCCTTTGAAGTTTTTGCGTTTTTCCAAAAATATTTTTTCGAAATCAATAAATCTAATAGTGGATTTCTATAGAGTAGTGCCGGGGTGATAACGAATGGGCGTCGGTTTCGCTCTAACTCGCATATTAGCGACGCAAAACCGTTTTAAAGTTTTACAGATTTGAAATTTTTCAAATGGCCAAAAATCCAAAATTTCAAAGTCCGTTTGCGAGCTTAATAAGCGTCGGCGCCCTTTTCTAATGCTTATACACGTACCTACGGACCATAAACAATACGAATATAACAAAAATTAGAAAAAAAAATTCGAAATTTTCCCGAAATTTACATAACACCCCCCTTTGAAGTTTTTGCGTTTTTTTCCAAAAAATATTTTTCGAAATCAATAAATCTAATAGTGGATTTCTATAGAGTAGTGCCGGGGTGATAACGAATGGGCGTCGGTTTCGCTCTAACTCGCATATTAGCGACGCAAAACCGTTTTAAAGTTTTACAGATTTGAAATTTTTCAAATGGCCAAAAATCCAAAATTTCAAAGTCCGTTTGCGAGCTTAATAAGCGTCGGCGCCCTTTTCTAATGCTTATACACGTACCTACGGACCATAAACAATACGAATATAACAAAAATTAGAAAAAAAATTTCGAAATTTTCCCGAAATTTACATAACACCCCCCTTTGAAGTTTTTGCGTTTTCCAAAAATATTTTCGAAATCAATAAATCTAATAGTGGATTTCTATAGAGTAGTGCCGGGGTGATAACGAATGGGCGTCGGTTTCGCTCTAACTCGCATATTAGCGACGCAAAACCGTTTTAAAGTTTTACAGATTTGAAATTTTTCAAATGGCCAAAAATCCAAAATTTCAAAGTCCGTTTGCGAGCTTAATAAGCGTCGGCGCCCTTTTCTAATGCTTATACACGTACCTACGGACCATAAACAATACGAATATAACAAAAAATTAGAAAAAAATTTCGAAATTTTCCCGAAATTTACATAACACCCCCCTTTGAAGTTTTTGCGTTTTTTTCCAAAATATTTTTTCGAAATCAATAAATCTAATAGTGGATTTCTATAGAGTAGTGCCGGGGTGATAACGAATGGGCGTCGGTTTCGCTCTAACTCGCATATTAGCGACGCAAAACCGTTTTAAAGTTTTACAGATTTGAAATTTTTCAAATGGCCAAAAATCCAAAGTCCGTTTGCGAGCTTAATAAGCGTCGGCGCCCTTTTCTAATGCTTATACACGTACCTACGGACCATAAACAATACGAATATAACAAAAATTAGAAAAAAATTTCGAAATTTTCCCGAAATTTACATAACACCCCCCCTTTGAAGTTTTTGCGTTTTTTTCCAAAAAATATTTTCAAATCAAATCTAATAGTGGATTTCTATAGAGTAGTGCCGGGGTGATAACGAATGGGCGTCGGTTTCGCTCTAACTCGCATATTAGCGACGCAAAACCGTTTTAAAGTTTTACAGATTTGAAATTTTTCAAATGGCCAAAAATCAAAATTTCAAAGTCCGTTTGCGAGCTTAATAAGCGTCGGCGCCCTTTTCTAATGCTTATACACGTACCTACGGACCATAAACAATACGAATATAACAAAAATTAGAAAAAAAAATTTCGAAATTTTCCCGAAATTTACATAATTTTTTCCAAAAAATATTTTTTCGAAATCAATAAATCTAATAGTGGATTTCTATAGAGTAGTGCCGGGGTGATAACGAATGGGCGTCGGTTTCGCTCTAACTCGCATATTAGCGACGCAAAACCGTTTTAAAGTTTTACAGATTTGAAATTTTTCAAATGGCCAAAAATCAAAATTTCAAAGTCCGTTTGCGAGCTTAATAAGCGTCGGCGCCCTTTTCTAATGCTTATACACGTACCTACGGACCATAAACAATACGAATATAACAAAAATTAGAAAAAAATTTCGAAATTTTCCCGAAATTTACATAACACCCCTTTGAAGTTTTGCGTTTTTTTCCAAAAATATTTTTCGAAATCAATAAATCTAATAGTGGATTTCTATAGAGTAGTGCCGGGGTGATAACGAATGGGCGTCGGTTTCGCTCTAACTCGCATATTAGCGACGCAAAACCGTTTTAAAGTTTTACAGATTTGAAATTTTTCAAATGGCCAAAAATCCAAAATTTCAAAGTCCGTTTGCGAGCTTAATAAGCGTCGGCGCCCTTTAATGCTTATACACGTACCTACGGACCATAAACAATACGAATATAACAAAAATTAGAAAAAAATTTCGAAATTTTCCCGAAATTTACATAACACCCCCTTTGAAGTTTTTGCGTTTTTTCCAAAAATATTTTCGAAATCAATAAATCTAATAGTGGATTTCTATAGAGTAGTGCCGGGGTGATAACGAATGGGCGTCGGTTTCGCTCTAACTCGCATATTAGCGACGCAAAACCGTTTTAAGTTTTACAGATTTGATTTTTCAAATGGCCAAAAATCCAAAATTTCAAAGTCCGTTTGCGAGCTTAATAAGCGTCGGCGCCCTTTTCTAATGCTTATACACGTACCTACGGACCATAAACAATACGAATATAACAAAAATTAGAAAAAAATTTCGAAATTTTCCCGAAATTTACATAACCCCCCTTTGAAGTTTTGCGTTTTCCAAAAAATATTTTTTCGAAATCAATAAATCTAATAGTGGATTTCTATAGAGTAGTGCCGGGGTGATAACGAATGGGCGTCGGTTTCGCTCTAACTCGCATATTAGCGACGCAAAACCGTTTTAAAGTTTTACAGATTTGAAATTTTTCAAATGGCCAAAAATCCAAAATTTCAAAGTCCGTTTGCGAGCTTAATAAGCGTCGGCGCCCTTTTCTAATGCTTATACACGTACCTACGGACCATAAACAATACGAATATAACAAAAATTAAAAAAAAATTTCGAAATTTTCCCGAAATTTACATAACACCCCCCTTTGAAGTTTTTGCGTTTTTTCCAAAAAATATTTTTCGAAATCAATAAATCTAATAGTGGATTTCTATAGAGTAGTGCCGGGGTGATAACGAATGGGCGTCGGTTTCGCTCTAACTCGCATATTAGCGACGCAAAACCGTTTTAAAGTTTTACAGATTTGAAATTTTTCAAATGGCCAAAAATCCAAAATTTCAAAGTCCGTTTGCGAGCTTAATAAGCGTCGGCGCCCTTTTCTAATGCTTATACACGTACCTACGGACCATAAACAATACGAATATAACAAAAATTAGAAAAAAATTTCGAAATTTTCCCGAAATTTACATAACACTTTGAAGTTTTTGCGTTTTTTTCCAAAAAATATTTTTCGAAATCAATAAATCTAATAGTGGATTTCTATAGAGTAGTGCCGGGGTGATAACGAATGGGCGTCGGTTTCGCTCTAACTCGCATATTAGCGACGCAAAACCGTTTTAAGTTTTACAGATTTGAAATTTTTCAAATGGCCAAAAATCCAAAATTTCAAAGTCCGTTTGCGAGCTTAATAAGCGTCGGCGCCCTTTTCTAATGCTTATACACGTACCTACGGACCATAAACAATACGAATATAACAAAAATTAGAAAAATTTCGAAATTTTCAAATTTACATAACACCCCCCTTTGAAGTTTTTGCGTTTTTTCCAAAAATATTTTTTCGAAATCAATAAATCTAATAGTGGATTTCTATAGAGTAGTGCCGGGGTGATAACGAATGGGCGTCGGTTTCGCTCTAACTCGCATATTAGCGACGCAAAACCGTTTTAAAGTTTTACAGATTTGAAATTTTTCAAATGGCCAAAAATCCAAAATTTCAAAGTCCGTTTGCGAGCTTAATAAGCGTCGGCGCCCTTTTCTAATGCTTATACACGTACCTACGGACCATAAACAATACGAATATAACAAAAAATTAGAAAAAAAAATTTCGAAATTTTCCCGAAATTTACATAACACCCCCCCCTTTGAAGTTTTTGCGTTTTTTTCCAAAAAATATTTTTTCGAAATCAATAAATTTCTATAGAGTAGTGCCGGGGTGATAACGAATGGGCGTCGGTTTCGCTCTAACTCGCATATTAGCGACGCAAAACCGTTTTAAAGTTTTACAGATTTGAAATTTTTCAAATGGCCAAAAATCCAAAATTTCAAAGTCCGTTTGCGAGCTTAATAAGCGTCGGCGCCCTTTTCTAATGCTTATACACGTACCTACGGACCATAAACAATACGAATATAACAAAAATTAGAAAAAAATTTCGAAATTTTCCCGAAATTTACATAACACCCCCTTTGAAGTTTTTGCGTTTTTTCCAAAAATATTTTCGAAATCAATAAATCTAATAGTGGATTTCTATAGAGTAGTGCCGGGGTGATAACGAATGGGCGTCGGTTTCGCTCTAACTCGCATATTAGCGACGCAAAACCGTTTTAAAGTTTTACAGATTTGAAATTTTTCAAATGGCCAAAAATCAAAATTTCAAAGTCCGTTTGCGAGCTTAATAAGCGTCGGCGCCCTTTTCTAATGCTTATACACGTACCTACGGACCATAAACAATACGAATATAACAAAAAATTAGAAAAAAATTTCGAAATTTTCCCGAAATTTACATAACACCCCCTTTGAAGTTTTGCGTTTTTTTCCAAAAATATTTTCGAAATCAATAAATCTAATAGTGGATTTCTATAGAGTAGTGCCGGGGTGATAACGAATGGGCGTCGGTTTCGCTCTAACTCGCATATTAGCGACGCAAAACCGTTTTAAAGTTTTACAGATTTGAAATTTTTCAAATGGCCAAAAATCCAAAATTTCAAAGTCCGTTTGCGAGCTTAATAAGCGTCGGCGCCCTTTTCTAATGCTTATACACGTACCTACGGACCATAAACAATACGAATATAACAAAAAATTAGAAAAAAAAATTTTCGAAATTTACCCCCCCTTTGAAGTTTTTGCGTTTTTTTCCAAAAAATATTTTTCGAAATCAATAAATCTAATAGTGGATTTCTATAGAGTAGTGCCGGGGTGATAACGAATGGGCGTCGGTTTCGCTCTAACTCGCATATTAGCGACGCAAAACCGTTTTAAAGTTTTACAGATTTGAAATTTTTCAAATGGCCAAAAATCCAAAATTTCAAAGTCCGTTTGCGAGCTTAATAAGCGTCGGCGCCCTTTTCTAATGCTTATACACGTACCTACGGACCATAAACAATACGAATATAACAAAAATTAGAAAAAAATTTCGAAATTTTCCCGAAATTTACATAACACCCCCCCAAGTTTTTGCGTTTTCCAAAAATATTTTTCGAAATCAATAAATCTAATAGTGGATTTCTATAGAGTAGTGCCGGGGTGATAACGAATGGGCGTCGGTTTCGCTCTAACTCGCATATTAGCGACGCAAAACCGTTTTAAAGTTTTACAGATTTGAAATTTTTCAAATGGCCAAAAATCCAAAATTTCAAAGTCCGTTTGCGAGCTTAATAAGCGTCGGCGCCCTTTTCTAATGCTTATACACGTACCTACGGACCATAAACAATACGAATATAACAAAAATTAGAAAAAAATTTCGAAATTTTCCCATAACACCCCCCCCTTTGAAGTTTTTGCGTTTTTTTCCAAAAATTTTTTTCGAAATCAATAAATCTAATAGTGGATTTCTATAGAGTAGTGCCGGGGTGATAACGAATGGGCGTCGGTTTCGCTCTAACTCGCATATTAGCGACGCAAAACCGTTTTAAAGTTTTACAGATTTGAAATTTTTCAAATGGCCAAAAATCCAAAATTTCAAAGTCCGTTTGCGAGCTTAATCGGCGCCCTTTTCTAATGCTTATACACGTACCTACGGACCATAAACAATACGAATATAACAAAAATTAGAAAAAAATTTCGAAATTTTCCCGAAATTTACATAACACCCCCCTTTGAAGTTTTTGCGTTTTTCCAAAAATATTTTCGAAATCAATAAATCTAATAGTGGATTTCTATAGAGTAGTGCCGGGGTGATAACGAATGGGCGTCGGTTTCGCTCTAACTCGCATATTAGCGACGCAAAACCGTTTTAAAGTTTTACAGATTTGAAATTTGGCCAAAAATCCAAAATTTCAAAGTCCGTTTGCGAGCTTAATAAGCGTCGGCGCCCTTTTCTAATGCTTATACACGTACCTACGGACCATAAACAATACGAATATAACAAAAATTAGAAAAAAATTTCGAAATTTTCCCGAAATTTACATAACACCCCTTTTGAAGTTTTTGCGTTTTTTCAAAAATATTTTTTCGAAATCAATAAATCTAATAGTGGATTTCTATAGAGTAGTGCCGGGGTGATAACGAATGGGCGTCGGTTTCGCTCTAACTCGCATATTAGCGACGCAAAACCGTTTTAAAGTTTTACAGATTTGAAATTTTTCAAATGGCCAAAAATCCAAAATTTCAAAGTCCGTTTGCGAGCTTAATAAGCGTCGGCGCCCTTTTCTAATGCTTATACACGTACCTACGGACCATAAACAATACGAATATAACAAAAATTAGAAAAATTTCGAAATTTTCCCGAAATTTACATAACACCCCCCTTTGAAGTTTTTGCGTTTTTTTCCAAAAAATATTTTTCGAAATCAATAAATCTAATAGTGGATTTCTATAGAGTAGTGCCGGGGTGATAACGAATGGGCGTCGGTTTCGCTCTAACTCGCATATTAGCGACGCAAAACCGTTTTAAAGTTTTACAGATTTGAAATTTTTCAAATGGCCAAAAATCCAAAATTTCAAAGTCCGTTTGCGAGCTTAATAAGCGTCGGCGCCCTTTTCTAATGCTTATACACGTACCTACGGACCATAAACAATACGAATATAACAAAAATTAGAAAAAAATTTCGAAATTTTCCCGAAATTTACATAACACCCCCCCTTTGTTTCCAAAAAATATTTTTTCGAAATCAATAAATCTAATAGTGGATTTCTATAGAGTAGTGCCGGGGTGATAACGAATGGGCGTCGGTTTCGCTCTAACTCGCATATTAGCGACGCAAAACCGTTTTAAAGTTTTACAGATTTGAAATTTTTCAAATGGCCAAAAATCCAAAATTTCAAAGTCCGTTTGCGAGCTTAATAAGCGTCGGCGCCCTTTTCTAATGCTTATACACGTACCTACGGACCATAAACAATACGAATATAACAAAAATTAGAAAAAAATTTCGAAATTTTCCCGAAATTTACATAACACCCCCTTTGCGTTTTCCAAAAAAATATTTTCGAAATCAATAAATCTAATAGTGGATTTCTATAGAGTAGTGCCGGGGTGATAACGAATGGGCGTCGGTTTCGCTCTAACTCGCATATTAGCGACGCAAAACCGTTTTAAAGTTTTACAGATTTGAAATTTTCAAATGGCCAAAATCCAAAATTTCAAAGTCCGTTTGCGAGCTTAATAGGGCCTTTTCTAATGCTTATACACGTACCTACGGACCATAAACAATACGAATATAACAAAAATTAGAAAAAATTTCGAAATTTTCCCGAAATTTACATAACACCCCCCAAGTTTTTGCGTTTTCCAAAAATATTTTTCGAAATCAATAAATCTAATAGTGGATTTCTATAGAGTAGTGCCGGGGTGATAACGAATGGGCGTCGGTTTCGCTCTAACTCGCATATTAGCGACGCAAAACCGTTTTAAAGTTTTACAGATTTGAAATTTTTCAAATGGCCAAAAATCCAAAATTTCAAAGTCCGTTTGCGAGCTTAATAAGCGTCGGCGCCCTTTTCTAATGCTTATACACGTACCTACGGACCATAAACAATACGAATATAACAAAAAATTAGAAAAATTTCGAAATTTTCCCGAAATTTACATAACACCCCCCTTTGAAGTTTTTGCGTTTTCCAAAAAATATTTTTCGAAATCAATAAATCTAATAGTGGATTTCTATAGAGTAGTGCCGGGGTGATAACGAATGGGCGTCGTTTCGCTCTAACTCGCATATTAGCGACGCAAAACCGTTTTAAAGTTTTACAGATTTGAAATTTTTCAAATGGCCAAAAATCCAAAATTTCAAAGTCCGTTTGCGAGCTTAATAAGCGTCGGCGCCCTTTTCTAATGCTTATACACGTACCTACGGACCATAAACAATACGAATATAACAAATTAGAAAAAAATTTCGAAATTTTCCCGAAATTTACATAACATTTTGAGCGTTTTTTTCCAAAAAATATTTTTCGAAATCAATAAATCTAATAGTGGATTTCTATAGAGTAGTGCCGGGGTGATAACGAATGGGCGTCGGTTTCGCTCTAACTCGCATATTAGCGACGCAAAACCGTTTTAAAGTTTTACAGATTTGAAATTTTTCAAATGGCCAAAAATCCAAAATTTCAAAGTCCGTTTGCGAGCTTAATAAGCGTCGGCGCCCTTTTCTAATGCTTATACACGTACCTACGGACCATAAACAATACGAATATAACAAAAAATTAGAAAAAATTCGAAATTTTCCCGAAATTTACATAACACCCCCTTTGAAGTTTTTGCGTTTTTAAAAAATATTTTTCGAAATCAATAAATCTAATAGTGGATTTCTATAGAGTAGTGCCGGGGTGATAACGAATGGGCGTCGGTTTCGCTCTAACTCGCATATTAGCGACGCAAAACCGTTTTAAAGTTTTACAGATTTGAAATTTTTCAAATGGCCAAAAATCCAAAATTTCAAAGTCCGTTTGCGAGCTTAATAAGCGTCGGCGCCCTTTTCTAATGCTTATACACGTACCTACGGACCATAAACAATACGAATATAACAAAAATTAGAAAAAAATTTCGAAATTTTCCCGAAATTTACATAACACCCCCTGAAGTTTTTGCGTTTTTTCCAAAAAATATTTTTCGAAATCAATAAATCTAATAGTGGATTTCTATAGAGTAGTGCCGGGGTGATAACGAATGGGCGTCGGTTTCGCTCTAACTCGCATATTAGCGACGCAAAACCGTTTTAAAGTTTTACAGATTTGAAATTTTTCAAATGGCCAAAAATCCAAAATTTCAAAGTCCGTTTGCGAGCTTAATAAGCGTCGGCGCCCTTTTCTAATGCTTATACACGTACCTACGGACCATAAACAATACGAATATAACAAAAAATTAGAAAAAAATTTCGAAATTTTCCCGAAATTTACATAACAGTTTTTGCGTTTTTTTCCAAAAAATATTTTTCGAAATCAATAAATCTAATAGTGGATTTCTATAGAGTAGTGCCGGGGTGATAACGAATGGGCGTCGGTTTCGCTCTAACTCGCATATTAGCGACGCAAAACCGTTTTAAAGTTTTACAGATTTGAAATTTTTCAAATGGCCAAAAATCCAAAATTTCAAAGTCCGTTTGCGAGCTTAATAAGCGTCGGCGCCCTTTTCTAATGCTTATACACGTACCTACGGACCATAAACAATACGAATATAACAAAAATTAGAAAAAAATTTCGAAATTTCCGAAATTTACATAACACCCCCTTTGAAGTTTTTGCGTTTTTTTCAAAAATATTTTTCGAAATCAATAAATCTAATAGTGGATTTCTATAGAGTAGTGCCGGGGTGATAACGAATGGGCGTCGGTTTCGCTCTAACTCGCATATTAGCGACGCAAAACCGTTTTAAGTTTTACAGATTTGAAATTTTTCAAATGGCCAAAAATCCAAAATTTCAAAGTCCGTTTGCGAGCTTAATAAGCGTCGGCGAATGCTTATACACGTACCTACGGACCATAAACAATACGAATATAACAAAAATTAGAAAAAAATTTCGAAATTTTCCCGAAATTTACATAACACCCCCCTGAAGTTTTGCGTTTTTCCAAAAAATATTTTCGAAATCAATAAATCTAATAGTGGATTTCTATAGAGTAGTGCCGGGGTGATAACGAATGGGCGTCGGTTTCGCTCTAACTCGCATATTAGCGACGCAAAACCGTTTTAAAGTTTTACAGATTTGAAATTTTTCAAATGGCCAAAAATCCAAAATTTCAAAGTCCGTTTGCGAGCTTAATAAGCGTCGGCGCCCTTTTCTAATGCTTATACACGTACCTACGGACCATAAACAATACGAATATAACAAAAAATTAGAAAAAAATTTCGAAATTTTCCCGAAATTTACATAACACCCCCCCTTTGAAGTTTTTGCGTTTTTTTCCAAAAAATATTTTTCGAAATCAATAAATCTAATAGTGGATTTCTATAGAGTAGTGCCGGGGTGATAACGAATGGGCGTCGGTTTCGCTCTAACTCGCATATTAGCGACGCAAAACCGTTTTAAAGTTTTACAGATTTGAAATTTTTCAAATGGCCAAAAATCCAAAATTTCAAAGTCCGTTTGCGAGCTTAATAAGCGTCGGCGCCCTTTTCTAATGCTTATACACGTACCTACGGACCATAAACAATACGAATATAACAAAAATTAGAAAAAAATTTCGAAATTTTCCCGAAATTTACATAACACCCCCCTTTGAAGTTTTTGCGTTTTTCCAAAAAATATTTTTCGAAATCAATAAATCTAATAGTGGATTTCTATAGAGTAGTGCCGGGGTGATAACGAATGGGCGTCGGTTTCGCTCTAACTCGCATATTAGCGACGCAAAACCGTTTTACAGATTTGAAATTTTTCAAATGGCCAAAAATCCAAAATTTCAAAGTCCGTTTGCGAGCTTAATAAGCGTCGGCGCCCTTTCTAATGCTTATACACGTACCTACGGACCATAAACAATACGAATATAACAAAAATTAGAAAAAAATTTCGAAATTTTCCCGAAATTTACATAACCCCCCCTTTGAAGTTTTGCGTTTTTTTCAAAAATATTTTTCGAAATCAATAAATCTAATAGTGGATTTCTATAGAGTAGTGCCGGGGTGATAACGAATGGGCGTCGGTTTCGCTCTAACTCGCATATTAGCGACGCAAAACCGTTTTAAAGTTTTACAGATTTGAAATTTTTCAAATGGCCAAAAATCAAAATTTCAAAGTCCGTTTGCGAGCTTAATAAGCGTCGGCGCCCTTTTCTAATGCTTATACACGTACCTACGGACCATAAACAATACGAATATAACAAAAAATTAGAAAAAAATTTCGAAATTTTCCCGAAATTTACATAACACCCCCCTTTGAAGTTTTTGCGTTTTTTTCCAAAAAATATTTTTTCGAAATCAATAAATCTAATAGTGGATTTCTATAGAGTAGTGCCGGGGTGATAACGAATGGGCGTCGGTTTCGCTCTAACTCGCATATTAGCGACGCAAAACCGTTTTAAAGTTTTACAGATTTGAAATTTTTCAAATGGCCAAAAATCCAAAATTTCAAAGTCCGTTTGCGAGCTTAATAAGCGTCGGCGCCCTTTTCTAATGCTTATACACGTACCTACGGACCATAAACAATACGAATATAACAAAAATTAGAAAAAAATTTCGAAATTTTCCCGAAATTTACATAACACCTTTGAAGTTTTTGCGTTTTTCCAAAAAATATTTTTTCGAAATCAATAAATCTAATAGTGGATTTCTATAGAGTAGTGCCGGGGTGATAACGAATGGGCGTCGGTTTCGCTCTAACTCGCATATTAGCGACGCAAAACCGTTTTAAAGTTTTACAGATTTGAAATTTTTCAAATGGCCAAAAATCCAAAATTTCAAAGTCCGTTTGCGAGCTTAATAAGCGTCGGCGCCCTTTTCTAATGCTTATACACGTACCTACGGACCATAAACAATACGAATATAACAAAAAATTAGAAAAAAATTTCGAAATTTTCCCGAAATTTACATAACACCCCCCTTTGAAGTTTTTGCGTTTTTTTCCAAAAATATTTTTTCGAAATCAATAAATCTAATAGTGGATTTCTATAGAGTAGTGCCGGGGTGATAACGAATGGGCGTCGGTTTCGCTCTAACTCGCATATTAGCGACGCAAAACCGTTTTAAAGTTTTACAGATTTGAAATTTTTCCAAAAATCCAAAATTTCAAAGTCCGTTTGCGAGCTTAATAAGCGTCGGCGCCCTTTTCTAATGCTTATACACGTACCTACGGACCATAAACAATACGAATATAACAAAAATTAGAAAAAAATTTCGAAATTTTCCCGAAATAACACCCCCCCCTTTGAAGTTTTGCGTTTTTTTCCAAAATATATTTTCGAAATCAATAAATCTAATAGTGGATTTCTATAGAGTAGTGCCGGGGTGATAACGAATGGGCGTCGGTTTCGCTCTAACTCGCATATTAGCGACGCAAAACCGTTTTAAAGTTTTACAGATTTGAAATTTTTCAAATGGCCAAAAATCCAAAATTTCAAAGTCCGTTTGCGAGCTTAATAAGCGTCGGCGCCCTTTTCTAATGCTTATACACGTACCTACGGACCATAAACAATACGAATATAACAAAAAATTAGAAAAAAATTTCGAAATTTTCCCGAAATTTACACCCCCCCTTTGAAGTTTTTGCGTTTTTTCCAAAAAATATTTTTTCGAAATCAATAAATCTAATAGTGGATTTCTATAGAGTAGTGCCGGGGTGATAACGAATGGGCGTCGGTTTCGCTCTAACTCGCATATTAGCGACGCAAAACCGTTTTAAAGTTTTACAGATTTGAAATTTTTCAAATGGCCAAAAATCCAAAATTTCAAAGTCCGTTTGCGAGCTTAATAAGCGTCGGCGCCCTTTTCTAATGCTTATACACGTACCTACGGACCATAAACAATACGAATATAACAAAAATTAGAAAAAAATTTCGAAATTTTCCCGAAATTTACATAACACCCCCCTTTGAAGTTTTTGCGTTTTTTTCCAAAAATATTTTTTCGAAATCAATAAATCTAATAGTGGATTTCTATAGAGTAGTGCCGGGGTGATAACGAATGGGCGTCGGTTTCGCTCTAACTCGCATATTAGCGACGCAAAACCGTTTTAAAGTTTTACAGATTTGAAATTTTTCAAATGGCCAAAAATCCAAAATTTCAAAGTCCGTTTGCGAGCTTAATAAGCGTCGGCGCCCTTTTCTAATGCTTATACACGTACCTACGGACCATAAACAATACGAATATAACAAAAAATTAGAAAAAAAAAATTTTCCCGAAATTTACATAACACCCCCTTTGAAGTTTTTGCGTTTTTTTCCAAAAATATTTTTCGAAATCAATAAATCTAATAGTGGATTTCTATAGAGTAGTGCCGGGGTGATAACGAATGGGCGTCGGTTTCGCTCTAACTAACGCATATTAGCGACGCAAAACCGTTTTAAAGTTTTACAGATTTGAAATTTTTCAAATGGCCAAAAATCCAAAATTTCAAAGTCCGTTTGCGAGCTTAATAAGCGTCGGCGCCCTTTTCTAATGCTTATACACGTACCTACGGACCATAAACAATACGAATATAACAAAAATTAGAAAAAAAAATCAAATTTTCCTTTACATAACACCCCCCTTTGAAGTTTTTGCGTTTTTTCAAAAATATTTTCGAAATCAATAAATCTAATAGTGGATTTCTATAGAGTAGTGCCGGGGTGATAACGAATGGGCGTCGGTTTCGCTCTAACTCGCATATTAGCGACGCAAAACCGTTTTAAAGTTTTACAGATTTGAAATTTTTCAAATGGCCAAAAATCCAAAATTTCAAAGTCCGTTTGCGAGCTTAATAAGCGTCGGCGCCCTTTTCTAATGCTTATACACGTACCTACGGACCATAAACAATACGAATATAACAAAAATTAGAAAAAAATTTCGAAATTTTCCCGAAATTTACATAACACCCCCCTTTGAAGTTTTTGTTTTTCCAAAAAATATTTTTCGAAATCAATAAATCTAATAGTGGATTTCTATAGAGTAGTGCCGGGGTGATAACGAATGGGCGTCGGTTTCGCTCTAACTCGCATATTAGCGACGCAAAACCGTTTTAAAGTTTTACAGATTTGAAATTTTTCAAATGGCCAAAAATCCAAAATTTCAAAGTCCGTTTGCGAGCTTAATAAGCGTCGGCGCCCTTTTCTAATGCTTATACACGTACCTACGGACCATAAACAATACGAATATAACAAAAATTAGAAAAAAATTTCGAAATTTTCCCGAAATTTACATAACACCCCCCTTTGAAGTTTTTGCGTTTTTTCCAAAAAATATTTTTCGAAATCAATAAATCTAATAGTGGATTTCTATAGAGTAGTGCCGGGGTGATAACGAATGGGCGTCGGTTTCGCTCTAACTCGCATATTAGCGACGCAAAACCGTTTTAAAGTTTTACAGATTTGAAATTTTTCAAATGGCCAAAAATCAAAATTTCAAAGTCCGTTTGCGAGCTTAATAAGCGTCGGCGCCCTTTTCTAATGCTTATACACGTACCTACGGACCATAAACAATACGAATATAACAAAAAATTAGAAAAAAAATTTCGAAATTTTCCCGAAATTTACATAACACCCCCCTTTGAAGCGTTTTTTCCAAAAATATTTTTCGAAATCAATAAATCTAATAGTGGATTTCTATAGAGTAGTGCCGGGGTGATAACGAATGGGCGTCGGTTTCGCTCTAACTCGCATATTAGCGACGCAAAACCGTTTTAAAGTTTTACAGATTTGAAATTTTTCAAATGGCCAAAAATCCAAAATTTCAAAGTCCGTTTGCGAGCTTAATAAGCGTCGGCGCCCTTTTCTAATGCTTATACACGTACCTACGGACCATAAACAATACGAATATAACAAAAATTAGAAAAAAAAATTTTCGAAATTTTCCCGAAATTTACATAACACCCTTTGAAGTTTTTGCGTTTTTTCCAAAAAATATTTTCGAAATCAATAAATCTAATAGTGGATTTCTATAGAGTAGTGCCGGGGTGATAACGAATGGGCGTCGGTTTCGCTCTAACTCGCATATTAGCGACGCAAAACCGTTTTAAAGTTTTACAGATTTGAAATTTTTCAAATGGCCAAAAATCCAAAATTTCAAAGTCCGTTTGCGAGCTTAATAAGCGTCGGCGCCCTTTTCTAATGCTTATACACGTACCTACGGACCATAAACAATACGAATATAACAAAAATTAGAAAAAAATTTCGAAATTTTCCCGAAATTTACATAACACCCCCTTTGAAGTTTTTGCGTTTTTTTCCAAAAATATTTTTCGAAATCAATAAATCTAATAGTGGATTTCTATAGAGTAGTGCCGGGGTGATAACGAATGGGCGTCGGTTTCGCTCTAACTCGCATATTAGCGACGCAAAACCGTTTTAAAGTTTTACAGATTTGAAATTTTTCAAATGGCCAAAAATCCAAAATTTCAAAGTCCGTTTGCGAGCTTAATAAGCGTCGGCGCCCTTTTCTAATGCTTATACACGTACCTACGGACCATAAACAATACGAATATAACAAAAAATTAGAAAAAAATTTCGAAATTTTCCCGAAATTTACATAACACCCCCTTTGAAGTTTTTGCGTTTTTTCCAAAAAATATTTTTCGAAATCAATAAATCTAATAGTGGATTTCTATAGAGTAGTGCCGGGGTGATAACGAATGGGCGTCGGTTTCGCTCTAACTCGCATATTAGCGACGCAAAACCGTTTTAAAGTTTTACAGATTTGAAATTTTTCAAATGGCCAAAAATCCAAAATTTCAAAGTCCGTTTGCGAGCTTAATAAGCGTCGGCGCCCTTTTCTAATGCTTATACACGTACCTACGGACCATAAACAATACGAATATAACAAAAAATTAGAAAAAAATTTCGAAATTTTCCCGAAATTTACATAACACCCCCCTTTGAAGTTTTGCGTTTTTTCCAAAAATATTTTCGAAATCAATAAATCTAATAGTGGATTTCTATAGAGTAGTGCCGGGGTGATAACGAATGGGCGTCGGTTTCGCTCTAACTCGCATATTAGCGACGCAAAACCGTTTTAAAGTTTTACAGATTTGAAATTTTTCAAATGGCCAAAAATCCAAAATTTCAAAGTCCGTTTGCGAGCTTAATAAGCGTCGGCGCCCTTTTCTAATGCTTATACACGTACCTACGGACCATAAACAATACGAATATAACAAAAATTAGAAAAAAATTTCGAAATTTTCCCGAAATTTACATAACACCCCCCTTTGAAGTTTTTGCAAAAATTTTTTCGAAATCAATAAATCTAATAGTGGATTTCTATAGAGTAGTGCCGGGGTGATAACGAATGGGCGTCGGTTTCGCTCTAACTCGCATATTAGCGACGCAAAACCGTTTTAAAGTTTTACAGATTTGAAATTTTTCAAATGGCCAAAAATCCAAAATTTCAAAGTCCGTTTGCGAGCTTAATAAGCGTCGGCGCCCTTTTCTAATGCTTATACACGTACCTACGGACCATAAACAATACGAATATAACAAAAAATTAGAAAAAAATTTCGAAATTTTCCCGAAATTTACATAACACTTTTTTTTCCAAAAAATATTTTTTCGAAATCAATAAATCTAATAGTGGATTTCTATAGAGTAGTGCCGGGGTGATAACGAATGGGCGTCGGTTTCGCTCTAACTCGCATATTAGCGACGCAAAACCGTTTTAAAGTTTTACAGATTTGAAATTTTTCAAATGGCCAAAAATCCAAAATTTCAAAGTCCGTTTGCGAGCTTAATAAGCGTCGGCGCCCTTTTCTAATGCTTATACACGTACCTACGGACCATAAACAATACGAATATAACAAAAATTAGAAAAAAATTTCGAAATTTTCCCGAAATTTACATAACACCCCCTTTGAAGTTTTTGCGTTTTTTTCCAAAAATATTTTTTCGAAATCAATAAATCTAATAGTGGATTTCTATAGAGTAGTGCCGGGGTGATAACGAATGGGCGTCGGTTTCGCTCTAACTCGCATATTAGCGACGCAAAACCGTTTTAAAGTTTTACAGATTTGAAATTTTTCAAATGGCCAAAATCCAAAATTTCAAAGTCCGTTTGCGAGCTTAATAAGCGTCGGCGCCCTTTTCTAATGCTTATACACGTACCTACGGACCATAAACAATACGAATATAACAAAAAATTAGAAAAAAATTTCGAAATTTTCCCGAAATTTACATAACACCCCCCCCTTTGAAGTTTTTGCGTTTTTTTCCAAAAATATTTTTTCGAAATCAATAAATCTAATAGTGGATTTCTATAGAGTAGTGCCGGGGTGATAACGAATGGGCGTCGGTTTCGCTCTAACTCGCATATTAGCGACGCAAAACCGTTTTAAAGTTTTGAAATTTTTCAAATGGCCAAAAATCCAAAATTTCAAAGTCCGTTTGCGAGCTTAATAAGCGTCGGCGCCCTTTTCTAATGCTTATACACGTACCTACGGACCATAAACAATACGAATATAACAAAAAATTAGAAAAAAATTTCGAAATTTTCCCGACATACACCCCCCCTTTGAAGTTTTGCGTTTTTTCCAAAAAATATTTTTCAAATCAATAAATCTAATAGTGGATTTCTATAGAGTAGTGCCGGGGTGATAACGAATGGGCGTCGGTTTCGCTCTAACTCGCATATTAGCGACGCAAAACCGTTTTAAAGTTTTACAGATTTGAAATTTTTCAAATGGCCAAAAATCAAAAATTTCAAAGTCCGTTTGCGAGCTTAATAAGCGTCGGCGCCCTTTTCTAATGCTTATACCGTACCTACGGACCATAAACAATACGAATATAACAAAAAATTAGAAAAAAATTTCGAAATTTTCCCGAAATTTACATAACACCCCCTTTGAAGTTTTTGCGTTTTTTCCAAAAATATTTTTTCGAAATCAATAAATCTAATAGTGGATTTCTATAGAGTAGTGCCGGGGTGATAACGAATGGGCGTCGGTTTCGCTCTAACTCGCATATTAGCGACGCAAAACCGTTTTAAAGTTTTACAGATTTGAAATTTTTCAAATGGCCAAAATCAAAATTTCAAAGTCCGTTTGCGAGCTTAATAAGCGTCGGCGCCCTTTTCTAATGCTTATACGTACCTACGGACCATAAACAATACGAATATAAAAAAATTAGAAAAAAATTTCGAAATTTTCCCGAAATTTACATAACACCCCCCCCTTTGCGTTTTTCCAAAAATATTTTTCGAAATCAATAAATCTAATAGTGGATTTCTATAGAGTAGTGCCGGGGTGATAACGAATGGGCGTCGGTTTCGCTCTAACTCGCATATTAGCGACGCAAAACCGTTTTAAAGTTTTACAGATTTGAAATTTTTCAAATGGCCAAAAATCAAAATTTCAAAGTCCGTTTGCGAGCTTAATAAGCGTCGGCGCCCTTTTCTAATGCTTATACACGTACCTACGGACCATAAACAATACGAATATAACAAAATTAGAAAAAAATAAATTTTCCCGAAATTTACATAACACCCCCCCCTTTGAAGTTTTTGCGTTTTTTTCCAAAAAATATTTTTTCGAAATCAATAAATCTAATAGTGGATTTCTATAGAGTAGTGCCGGGGTGATAACGAATGGGCGTCGGTTTCGCTCTAACTCGCATATTAGCGACGCAAAACCGTTTTAAAGTTTTACAAATTTGCAAAAATCCAAAATTTCAAAGTCCGTTTGCGAGCTTAATAAGCGTCGGCGCCCTTTTCTAATGCTTATACACGTACCTACGGACCATAAACAATACGAATATAACAAAAAATTAGAAAAAAATTTCAGAAATTTTCCCGAAATTTACATAACACCCCCCTTTGAAGTTTTTGCGTTTTTTTCCAAAAATATTTTCGAAATCAATAAATCTAATAGTGGATTTCTATAGAGTAATGCCGGGGTGATAACGAATGGGCGTCGGTTTCGCTCTAACTCGCATATTAGCGACGCAAAACCGTTTTAAGTTTTACAGATTTGAAATTTTTCAAATGGCCAAAAATCCAAAATTTCAAAGTCCGTTTGCGAGCTTAATAAGCGTCGGCCCTTTTCTAATGTTATACACGTACCTACGGACCATAAACAATACGAATATAACAAAAAATTAGAAAAAAATTTCGAAATTTTCCCGAAATTTACATAACACCCCCCTTTGAAGTTTTTGCGTTTTTCCAAAAAATATTTTTCGAAATCAATAAATCTAATAGTGGATTTCTATAGAGTAGTGCCGGGGTGATAACGAATGGGCGTCGGTTTCGCTCTAACTCGCATATTAGCGACGCAAAACCGTTTTAAAGTTTTACAGATTTGAAATTTTTCAAATGGCCAAAAATCCAAAATTTCAAAGTCCGTTTGCGAATAATAAGCGTCGGCGCCCTTTTCTAATGCTTATACACGTACCTACGGACCATAAACAATACGAATATAACAAAAATTAGAAAAAAATTTCGAAATTTTCCCGAAATTTACATAACACCCCCCTTTGAAGTTTTTGCGTTTTTTCCAAAAATATTTTTTCGAAATCAATAAATCTAATAGTGGATTTCTATAGAGTAGTGCCGGGGTGATAACGAATGGGCGTCGGTTTCGCTCTAACTCGCATATTAGCGACGCAAAACCGTTTTAAAGTTTTACAGATTTGAAATTTTCAAATGGCAAAAATCAAAATTTCAAAGTCCGTTTGCGAGCTTAATAAGCGTCGGCGCCCTTTTCTAATGCTTATACACGTACCTACGGACCATAAACAATACGAATATAACAAAAAATTAGAAAAAAATTTCGAAATTTTCCCGAAATTTACATAACACCCCCCTTTGAAGTTTTTGCGTTTTTTTCCAAAAATATTTTTCGAAATCAATAAATCTAATAGTGGATTTCTATAGAGTAGTGCCGGGGTGATAACGAATGGGCGTCGGTTTCGCTCTAACTCGCATATTAGCGACGCAAAACCGTTTTAAAGTTTTACAGATTTGAAATTTTTCAAATGGCCAAAAATCCAAAATTTCAAAGTCCGTTTGCGAGCTTAATAAGCGTCGGCGCCCTTTTCTAATGCTTATACACGTACCTACGGACCATAAACAATACGAATATAACAAAAAATTAGAAAAAAATTTGAAATTTTCCCGAAATTTACATAACACCCCCC